>JANVCF010184967.1:0-10487 GCA_025388745.1 Hydrozoanthus gracilis
TTGCTGAAATCTAACTTTCTATAAGTATCATTAATATAATTCAATTAAAGCGTAAAGAGTGAAATTATGTTGCTGTAAAAATTAGCCCTAAAAGCTAAGATTAACACCGCTTTGATATTGAATCAAATGATCATGGCAATTTTTACATACTTTTTTTTAAAGATGTCAAAGTAAATTGTTTAAGATCTGAATCGCGTTATCTCATAAAATTGACGGAAACGACTAATGAACACACTTTCTAGTTTTCAGTTCTTGCTTTTTCCTAATCTTTGCTGCAGAGAAGAGCTGAATTTTTAAACTTGATTCTTGGTTGTCCTGTCAATATATTTGGTCGATTTATCGGGGGATAAAGCGGAATACTTCAAAACTGAATATTTATATTCATTTCGGACTATTTTCCAAATACTCATATTCCAGAGTAAAATATTCGTTCTGGCTGGCCTAATAAATAGTAATACTTATATTCCGAGGTAAAAATAGTCAAATATGCATATTCCGAGTCCAAAAGTATGCAAATATATTGTTCCAATATTTCCCTCATACCCCAATACTTTTGGCCCTACATTGACTAGTGTACGCTCTCCTAAAGCAAACAGGTTCCAATAAAGACGATAAACACCATTCTTTTATCGATATACATGGTAAAACTGCAAGTACAATCAGAGCAAACATGGCTTGACTAATTTTGCCATACATAATTCGAAATATGACGTGAATAAAGGCTTTACACAACTTTGGTTGGTACGAAAAACTCCTAGCAACAGAACAGAACACATATCCACAAAATTGGCCAAACGAACGTAAAATTAGATTGTTAAACTAAAAATAAGAAAATATACTGTGGCGAGATCAAACTTTAAAGTGAACCAACTGAGTTGTAGCTAGAGCGGCAAATAGCTGTCGGCCGGGTCGTTCCATCAAACTATAATCGCGAACAAAGGAACTTCGGATTAGGGTTAAGCGCGCTAGCTTGGTTTTCCGGTTAAACTGCAGATGGAGTGATAAAGTACAATACCTTTAGTGTTAGTCTCTAAACAACAAGGATGAGCATTTCAGATATCGACCCTGCTCTTTTTTTAAAAGAACCTTATAAGAACACCAAGCTCAAAAACGCCCAAAGTCTTTAAAAAATATTCTAAGAACAAATCGAGGCTGAGGAATGGCGAAGAACTTTTATTTTAGATGCTTATTTTATCCAGCTAAGTTCTTATCCAACAAGAAACGCCGTTAACGCTAGCACTGCGTATAATGTTGAAAGAAATATTTATTGTCGCTGCGGTTCCATCCATTCTTTTCAAATACCGATTTGGATCTTTTGGTGGAGTCCTGTTTAGCTTAAGATAAAAAGATTTGGTATATAAAGCTTTCTAGTTCAGGAAACGGTAATTATTTGATCATCAAGCCCATACTTGACTAGAACGTACTTTCCGACGATCCAGGTGTGGTCAGATTTATAATCAGGGAATTAAGTTCTCATGTGTGCCGCAAAACACTTCTATACTATTACTCGTGTTGGCTTAACCATAAGCCGAGAGAGGAAAATGGGATTTCGCGAGGCAGGAAACACTTTGAACATCTGAATTCAAATCGTCTCATAATCTACTTCCCACGTACAATCGGACCAGAAGTGTTATATAGTATTTGTTTCCCAAGCCAAACACGAGAAACATCGCCATGGCCAATTCTACGGGGCTGAAGGTGGAATAATATCATATCCGAACTAATATAAATAATCATATCCCCCATCCCACACGCACACGCACCATTTAATTAATACAAAGAAAACAGTCACAACAAACTTGGAAATTCTACGTCGTAGCATTATTCCGTTCAATTGTAACTAATTCAAGTGAAAACTCTTTCCATCGTCTTTCTCGCTGAATCTGAAAGAGCCACCGTCCTTGTTCGACGTTGATAAATGGATACTCTTGAAAGTCTACTCGAAGGGGAGGTGAATGGCCTGCCTAGCGGATCTTTATAGGGGAGAGGGTAGTGACTAGATTCCATTTTCGATTGAAGCCTTGGAACTACTTTTTAGAGTATCACGTTTTACTTCCGCTTGCCTCCAGCTCTGTTCATAAGAGTTTCAAAATATTATCTAGCTTTTTACTTCGAGCTCAATCGATCCAGACCTCTGTTAAATTTCTTTTGTCCGTCTCGCTTTTGGTAAGATTAATGGAAACAAAAATTCGATTACTTACATCTTTATTGGCCTCATAGACATGATCAAACAAAGTAGTGCTTCTATTTGTAGAGGTGAACTTACTATTACACTTTGCATGCATCAGAAGCTAACTAAATTTGGTAAACTGTGCTTGAAAACGTTAACTTAAACATTCTCAACGGCTTCGCTCGCGGCCGATAGCTACACACTACTACATGCAATGTTTTGGCGCAGTTCTCGCTAAACAGAAGTTTCCCAGGCTTCTCTCGAAATGGGCAGTTCGACGGATGGAATCTAGACACTAGCAGGGGAGAGGTGTCAATCGAGCGCACGGGCCGCCATGTTAAACGCGCGAGCAAAAGAAGGACCTGGGGAGAGGAAGGTGAGAAACACTTTGCGCTCGCGCATTCGAGTCTCATGGCGGCACTTGGTCTCCACTAAAAACACCCGCTACATGGGCTAGAATGTGAACACTGAGACACGAGCCGTCGAGCCTCATCTAGCGCTAGGCACCAATCCTGAGGGGGAAAGTGATTTAAGTTGTAAGGCTTGGCCGCGCCAATCTTAGTTATAGCCGGGGAATTGGGACGAGAAGAGGCTCCTTGCCGAGCTTCGCTCGTCCGTCCGTACGTAAGGTTGATGGTCCGGGATGTTCCAGTAAAAAACGTAATTAAGTGTAATAATTTAGTGTAATAAATACAATAAGTTGTTGCTCAAGGTCAAATTGGTTCCAACTACATGATCAATATCGCAAAATCGCCAACCATTTTTAAAGCTCTTTAAGCGGGAGTACACCCACTGCGCGCTTTATGGCGACCTTTCCTCATGATTCTTACGATATCTCCGTCCATGGTTTGAATCTACTCTACGAAGCCCCTCTGCTGAAAACACGGATGAAATGAAGGAGAATCAGCTTGGACATGCTTTTCAAAACTGATCCGGCTGGCGGCCGACTGAGCCTCCTCTTTCAGTGATTTAGACGCCTGTAAAAGTTACAAAAACACTTCCAACAAAGCACAGAAGAAAAATAACCATTAGCAGAAAATTATGTTATAGCTTCCACATGTTAACCAAGAAATATCATGGTAGTGTCGAACACAAGTTTTAGCTGCACTATTTATTGAATTTGGTGACTTTGTGGACACTGAGCCCGAGATCTGGGGTTTGTGAGGCACCGCACGCCTTAGGAACCCTTATAGTATAACTGGGTTACAGTTAGTCTTGGCTCCTCTGGAATCAAGTCGCTTAAATTGAAGCTATAACCTTCTCCTCTCGTACATTTTGAGAACCCTGCTTGAATATTTTAATATTCTGCTTTCTATATTTTAGGGGAGTCAGGATGGCCAAGCGGTTAGCGCTCGTGCCTCCCACCACTGTGGACCCGGAATCGAGTCCTGGTTTCGGCATGCGAGCTGAGATTTGTCGATCTCAATCTGACTCCGAGGGTTTTTCTCCGGGCTCTCCGGTTTTCCTCCCTCAACAAAATCGGCACCCAGCTAATTCTATCTGGCTGTGGAGCTGTGTTTCAAGGTCACGCATGGGCCGTATAGCGGCAGCAACATGCGCCTTAACATGCTTTCGGTCCGACCTCGTTGAGCTGCGTCCTTCGCAATTCAGTCCACGTGACTACAAGTAAGGGCGACTAGCTCGCTAGATTATATTTTTTGGATGAGTTTTGGGTTGTATCTTTTCTTGAATATTAGCAGTTTTAAAGATAATTTCGAGTTTGGTGATTATTCTGGAAGTCTATAAAAATTTTTGAAGTTGATATTTGATGTAAAGTCGCCAAACCGTTCTCAAACCAAAACTGTACTAGTGGCTTGCTAGGCTGGACAGTTTGCTGATTTTACTCAATATTCTTCTTACTTAAATATCTTTTTCAACTTCCTCACTGTCCTCACTATCCAACAAAAGTTTGGGTGTACTATACTTCCGCCTTAACATACTATTCAACAACAAAGTAAATGTTAAGCAAAACTTCATCGTCAGACAAACAACTGCAACAAAAACAAAATTGCACCAGCCGCGAGTAGTGAAAAATCCACCAACACGCGTGGTTACCCCGCGTGGAAAAATTACTCGTTAAACAAAGGCCAACAGAAAGCAGTAAATCGGTTTATTTGGTAAAACTATTGATAGCCTGTTGATATTTCCTTTATCAGTTAATTAGTGTAAATATACAATTTCATATTAATCAGCATATTTAACATATATTACCTTTTCATAACATTCAAGCCCTAATTTACAACTGCTACCATAATTCTCCGTTAAAGCTTATGCTTACGAGTCTAAAAACCCCTTAAGATCCCACATAAACCTGCCGCAATACTCGCGGTAGATGTATTTTTCTATCTTTTAGGATAGTTAAAAGTGTTCACTGTGAAAAATTGAGAAAGCTGACGAATCTGAGCGCCTTTCGCCAGTGTATATCTCAAGGCTAAGGCTGGAAACGTCAGCTTGCTGACATCGCCGAGCAGAAATTCAACCTTTTTAGTTAATCAATCAATTCATATATCAGCTGTCACACGGCTTCTCGTGGCTATAATACATCTATTGTTAATAACTAACTCCACGGAGTATGCACGACGCCTACCACAATGAACTTCTTATATATGTGTATTTTTATGTAATAATATAATAATAATAATAATATGATAAATGTACATATAACCTATCGTCTATCTTGGAGCTCATAGACGGTAATCGAGGCTTATCAAAAACCAATTAATCATCTTCAGTTTTGAAGATAAAAATCAACCTATGACATCTCTGTACAAGCTCCCAATTTAAATCCTAAAGCTCCCTTTCTTGCCGTCAATGTGTCGCAATCGCAAGTACACGTCCGTTCCGAGACCCTTCATCGACTGCAACTGTAGCGATCCTCCAAGGTAGTTGGCGTACGCTCTGGAAGTCGGCAGTCCGAAGCCCCAACCTGCCATAGGGCCCCCACCACTAGGGGATGCATTAGGGTGGCCACGGCACAGGTCGCCAAAGATACCGCCATTGTCTGATGGACGTAGCACACTTCTGTCGCCCATGGTCGTGAAAGAATACTTGAAAATGTCTTCTATTTTGGTTTCTGAGATGCCGCCACCGCGATCAGATATTCTAAGGTAGGGGAAAAATGTTATTCGTCACTTATCAGCTCCTGTTATAAATTTCAAAGATAGATAATCTTTTATATACGAATATTTATCTTATGTGCGTTATTTACAGGATTTTCAAAAACTCGCGAAAAACAGAGACCGTCGCAAAAATTAAGGGCGAAAAACTTGGCGTCAGAATTTTTTTGCAAACAGCATTTTTTTTCGACAGTTGCGAGGGTCACTCGATCACAATCGAAGCCCGAATTAGACAGAGAAAAAGCATATTGAACGTACAACAACGTCGTGTTCATGTTTTACGGCGAACACTAAACACAACACATGATATGGCTCTGACTGAATGTGCATCAGTCTACGGAATAACCCGCGCGAGCCTCGTTTGCATGATAGCCAACACCCATAGGAAAGGAGGATGCTTTGACCAAAAACAGCAATGGCAGGTCTTCCACACAAAACGTATGATTAATTTTGGAGCTTTTGTACTTCTAGAACGCGTTGTTTCACGTGAATGACACGTGAACAGCCCGGCAATAAAATAAAGAGATTCTGCTAATTTTGGCTTTATATTAGCAACTTTTAACCATCAAATTTACTCAACTAGTATGGGGCCAAATTGAAGTAAGTCAAACTTCGAACACTCAACTAAGTTCAAAGATGAAATTACGACATGATCTCTTCAACACTGTACCCGTCAGTATCAAACTCGCCAAATCAACGCGATGTTAACAAACGTTTTTTAAACGAAAAACTTTATTAGATCAACGAGGCTCAATTTGACCAAAATTTAAGAACAATTTAACAATAAGCTGTGGCACGGGGCTCGATAGCTATTTTATTTATAACTTTATCTAGCTTTGATTTTTAGCTCAATAATATTTACAGAAATGATTCAAATTTTTCTCTTTTAATCAGTCACTGCAATTATGACGCTGTACACGTGTAATCAGTTCGCCGAGGTTAGTCGTTACAAATTGTTTCCAATGCATGTATTGCAGTACCTTACGCTTAGTATTTGTTTGACTTAAACCACACATAGAAATAAAAATCCTTGAAAACAGATTGAGGCTCAAATCGCCAAAAAAATGAACGTTAAGCAAATTTACTGTATGAAGCAACTGAGTCAAACTTTAATAGTTAAAACTGTTAAGGAGTGGGAACAAACCTATTTCGAGTTTCCGAGGTAGAAGAACTTTCATTCTTGGGGTGAGAGTTAGTCTAAACTTGCTCATAAGAACAAACTTAACATACATTTTAAGTTGAGAAAGTTATAAATTAATGTATTGAGTTCGTGCGTTAATTCAGAAAATAGTTTTTAGATTAGGTTGCCCTAGTAGGTAAAGCTTTCAAAATAACTTAACACTTCAGTGTCTTTCAACCTCGATACGTTTTCTGTGAAATACAAAGAGATATGCTGACCGTTTTCTTACCTGATGTAAAAATCTGTTTCGTTATTACAAATGGTGATCACAACGTTAGGTATTTCCAAAGGATTATCAATGTGGTACTCGACGCTAGCTCTGGAATAAGAAACACAAAAACATAATAAAAGTATTGCAATGCTAAGTAAAAGGTAGGTAAAATATTTGGAAACTTTCAACAATCCCGAGCTCAGTCTTTGCCGCCGCCTGGTTAGCCCAGTTGGTAAGGCGCCAGTCTTTCGTGCGAGAGGCCCGGGTTCGATTTCCGGCTCCAGCCCTTCACTCAGGGTCTTAAAATAACCGAGGAGAAGGTGCTGCCTTTGCTTCAACATCTGCAAACGATTAGACCTTTGCGTCTTCTCGGATAAGGACGTTAAACCGTAGGTCCCGGGAGGCAGACCTCGAAAGGGACCTCGAGTCTATTGCCTGTCCTCCCTTGACCCCTAGAGTCAAAATGTTGTAAAACAAAACAAGTAAAAAAATCAAGCTGACGTAGATTCCTCTGGGGATTTCTTGTTTCCCACATCTTTTTTATCTTCCTGCTCAGTCTTGATGGTCTTAAACATGTTTGGGCTTTTGAGAGCCCTCGTCACTCAAGCCTGAGCAAGAAGATAAAAAAGATGTGGGAAAAAAGAAATCCCATGAGGATCTAAGTTAGGGAAAATAACAGCGGCAAAACATGAAAGATTCTTTACAACAAAGATATCAATTAGTTCAAAGAGAATATTTGGTTTGCTCGTGTTAATTATATCTTTGAAAATACCCGACGTTTCGGTGTCATTCTGACACCATTCTCAAGGAACTGAAAGATAAATTATGTGGGTTTAAAGAATCCTAAACTTAGTGAAAAATTAAAATAACAAACGAGGCAGACTTCTTAATCAGACAAAAAGTTCGCACGTATTGAGTCCGATTGAATGTTCAATGACGGCTCAAGATCTTTAATGAGCTGCAATTCATAAACCAAACAATCAAACTTGTTCTTGCATTTTTTCAGTACGTGAAAACATCTCGGCAAGTCCTTAGGGACGCTACCGTGTTTCTGTAAGGAATGCCTGGTAACAGAAGAGTTCTTTTTTCTGTGTCCTTCAACGCGTGGATGAAGGTGCCCTTTCGTGTAACCAACATAGCTAGCATCATACGAGTCACATTTGAATATGTAAACAACACACTGTTGGTCAACGATAGTGGCTTTCTTTCCGCGCACTCGCGACCTTTTTTGTAATTGTATTTCGAAATCGTTGTTGATTAATTATATCTTGTAAAAGAAAATGAATTGATGTTATTTGAAAAGGTTAATTTCAAGAGCAGCAAGTTTTCCAACTTACAATCTTAATTACTCTTTCTTTCAGGGGTTACAAAGGTTTTTATGAGTACAAAAAAATTTAGTGCAAAATTGACGTGAGTGATCATGACTTTTGGGTCATTTTCGAACTCTTTACTTATCTCTTTATTTTTTTTATTGTTCCTTCATGTGGTGCATCTTTTTTCATGAATGTGTTCCAAAGGTTGAAAAATCCATAGTAACTACAAAGTTTACCTTAGCAACCAAAATCCCTGTTAAATATTTCTTCCAAGTGACACAAGTTTTTACTGAAAGATTTGGACGAAACTCCACACATATCTATGTACACTTTGAACAGGAAGTGAAAAGATTGCAACGACAGTAACAAAGAATGAAATGAAAACAAAGATGGTAGTCATAAAACTGAATAATTAATTTTACCTCATTGCATTCTTACAAAGCTCCTGCAGCATGTATTCGAGCGGGGCAGGAATGTAAGAGAACACAGCATGTGTATGGCCGTTGACTATAACTCCTGGTGCAATGCCATACGTTGTTTCACACAATTGCCTGTATGAGATAAGTGCACAACCTTTTAGCTGAACTTCAACAGAAGGGTTAAAAAGCATTTACAAGACCAGCATCAACACATGGAAATTCAAGGCAAAACTTAGCACAAAGAATCACCTTGCGAAGTCTGCACATTTTTCAATAACTTGTTTCAGTTTCAACTGTACACAGATAATTCCAATATAATTGGGCTGCAATAGAAAAAAGTTAAATATAAGTCTTTAATTCCTGATTGTTTCATCACTAAGAGCAGCATTCAAAATAGCTGCTGGCTGCCAGCAATAGCCAGCTTATTTGTCGCCTTCGGGAGAAGTGGTTCTATAGAGGGGGAAACAGAAAATGGATGGCTACTTGTAATAATACCAGAGATAAACATCAATAAACGGAAAATAGTCAGATATGAGAAGCATCAATTTATATTTTCTTGCTACAGTGTTTTCTATTAATAACTATAATCTGTGCCAAAATAATGGCCAAACTTGTGGTCTACACAATCCATGAAGCGCAATACTAAACACAACCAAATATTAACTGCTTACAGCAATGACAAATGAAAAGTGAGGCAAGGAAAGTATAATTTCTTAGGGTTGCCACACATCAGAACAAAATAAAGTCCCTGACACTTTTCGCCAACCTAGAGAAAAATTTCAATGATCTTAAACTCTGCAAATTGTAAACAGAACACTGTACTAGCACTTTTAGACATTCAGAAAATATAAAGATAAACTAACTGTCCAAAAATAATAATATCAAATAGCATTATAAATTAATTTCTCAACTTCAAATGGATGCAAACTTGATGCCTTTTAATTTCCCTGGCTTTGAAAATTTTGTGTTTTTCCCTGACTTTTCTGACACTTATCATGACAGCCCTGTTACATATATCTATTCTCAATTTATTTTTAACCAACTTCACAGCAAATAACATCTTTTTAAGATGTTATGATCTATTAAACAGTATTCTCAAATGCCATATTTCTTATTCTGTGCTATAGCGCTAATGATCGCTATGCATAAATGGCATCAGTTTAAATATTCTTTTTTCTACATTCAAATTAGCCACATAAGCCTTGTTCTTGAGCTAAACAGCTTACAATTAAAGAATGTGTTGCCCAAACAAGGTTATTTGGGCTAATTTGATTACAGACAAAAGAGTATTTTTAAAAATTGCTTCCATTTATGCGTAGGGTCTGTAATAGTCTTCTAGATATCATATTAATTATAATTTTACTTACCCGATCCATTCTAAGAGCAAGGTGTTGTTCTGCCAACATTCGAATCCCAAGGCGAGAGGTTAAAGTTCGGTCTAAGAAACTGTGGAGATTCTCATACTGCAAGACAATCATAACAGAGATTCAGGGACTAATTTCTTTTAAAAAAACTTTGAGTCCAGGCCAGGTAGTGACGAGTAGGTAAGATAACTGGACAGTGTTAAAACTGATTACTCTTAAACATCTTGACTCTATTTTAAATCTTCTAAGTCAAAGTGAGTTAAAACAACATATGAACATGAAAATGCACGTGAAATAAATGAAAAAAGGGGAAAATGTCCTCTGGTTCTTAAATTTTTGAGCTTTTTGCTGTAAAGCCTATTGTCACTTAGTAACAAATTACAATAACTACTTTAACTTTTAAAATGTAGGTTTGTAAATTTAACAGAAGTTCTGAGCCCTCACCGAGACATTCTTTTTGCACTCATGCAGACCCTCAGCCAAGTGAGTAACAACACTTTGGTGATCATCCAGAAGCTGTCTAACCATGTGACTATATCGGTTCTCTGTCTCTAGGTTATCCACCTTGAATCACACAGAAAGCAACTATCAAGTTCTGTAGACAAAACTGGATGACAAAATGGACATCGAGATGGGGAATGTGCCTCTTGTCTCCGTTAATATTTAATAGACTTTTAAGACAATGTTTTTTTTGCGGCCTAGAGAATTTTTTTC
>JANVCF010184989.1:0-10486 GCA_025388745.1 Hydrozoanthus gracilis
AGATGTACCGATACAGTCAAACTCCTAAGGACGGACACCCAGATAAAGTCTCAGCCGTTTTCTTAGCAATTTACTGTGTTTTAAGTCTTAAGTCTATATGAGACGGCACCTCTTTCAGACGGGAAGTTGACCGTTCCCAAAGGTGTCTTGGGAGGTTTCACTGTAAGCAGATGACTAACAACAAAAACAAATTACGAAAGTAAAAAAAAATATGAGTAGTTGCAAATACAGTGCAAACAATCCTAGCTATTTTTTGGGAACTTGCCCTTTTAAGGAAAGAACGCGCACGAAGAAAGAGATAAAAACTCTGATCATGGGGTTCAAACACAGGACTTTAAGGACAAGATGAAGCTAGAAATAGGACACAATCCTTTCAACATTTGAATAGGCCATTTGAACTATGGCGCCATTATGCTACAACTACCTGAATTCTTTTCAGATTTCTTTTGATATTTAGAGAAACAAATTTCTGAGTTTCTGAGTTTTTTAACAAAATTTGTGACTTTTTGGACTAAAAAACGTTGCAAAGGTTTCAGGCAGTTGTACAGTGCAAACGGCCTATTCGAGAACAGCTGTTGAAGTGAAAGTGCATTATGGGTAGCGGTTGAAAACGCTTTACTAGACAAGTGTACTTTACCTCTCTGGCGGCCTCTTCCTGCAATTTGTTCATCTTCTCTTTCATTCTTTCCAGCTCATTCTCCAGTCCTTGCAATCCGGCATCACTCTTTGCTCGCTGTCTTTGTAACTAGAAAACAGATTTAAATCCATCATTGCACCAGCACGCCTTGGTAAAAAATGTCAATTTCAAATCAAAGGCATACGCCATTTACACTCGACATAAAATATTTCCTAAAGAACATACCACAATGCACGTCAACTACAAAACCGTAGCACTAAAGCTTTAAGGAGTATCATACAAGGCATAGATTTAATTTGAATTACTTACTGAAATTCCTTTAGCGTAACACGAAGTTTTGACCGTTTCGCACCGCCTTCTCTGATTTCTGTCGAGTAAGTGTGGACCACCCAAGTGTCACGTGACAACTGACCCGGCACGTCCTGTTAAACCCGGACCAACGTGTGCGATAACTCAAACCACAAACCAACTTATTGAGCGAAGAGCCGTCGATTCTTTCCAATACGGCTTCCATGTTTAATCGGCAGAAGCCTGAAGGAGGTCGTGCAAAACGATCGAAACGTTGCGTTACAGGATAGGAACCTCAGTAAGTTGATTCAGTTAAAGTCTATAACTTTTATACTTAACAACTGACCGACTCAAAACATCCATCTCAAATCATCTTTCTAAGCGAAGATACAATATGTATTCTTTAGGTGGGCGGAAATATTTAATCCCTGATAATGGTTTTTATCCGTAAACATTCGAAAACTTTTTCACTTTTTTGAAGTCGCCTTTTTACATGAAAACACAACCATAAGCGTTTTATGTCTAAAATATATTCTGTTGTCTCTTTATATAGTTAATCAACCTGCATTGCGGATTCTTCTTTTAGGTTTCTCAATTGTTCCTTTGCTCGCTCAAGTTCATCTTCCAAATCCTTTATTTTGCCTTCTAAATATCTTTTCTCTCGGTCATGCCTCGCTTCCTGGAACGTCAACGAATTTAGTATTAGTGGAAACCATCCAGCAATATAGGGACCTTAAGCAATGGGGGTGGCAACACCGACGAACAATAGTGAATGCAACAGATGTACGTTGGAATGCACCGAGCTGTCTAGTTGCACGCTGTCATCTTGAAAACAACAACGTACAAAGCTCTTACCACCACAAAAACGACCAAAAAAAATTTTTCATTTCTCGTTCACCTTCAAGCAGGAAACTTTGTTTTTTTTTATCATTATTATTTTCCACATCATCATCATCATCATCATCAATGCTATCACCATTACTATTATTAATACTTTTATCCTCATCATTACCATTATTTTTATCGTCATCATTAACTTTATTATCATCATTAACATCATTTTTTGTTCTGCAATACTTCTAAACTAAAAGCCATGGAAATTTAGATATTTTCTGTCATTCTGAACTAGTCTTGTAGAGTAAAGAAAGATGCACGACATTACAGCAGCCCGAGCTCGCTCCTCCGCCTCACGCAGCGCCTTCAATAAATCAGCAATTTGGTCTTCGAGTTCTTCACGTCCGGATGCAGTAGATTCTTTCTCTTCTTTTAACTACATAGAGAAAGTAAAGCAGATATTTTATAATAATAATAATTTAATAATAATTTATTGCACTTCTATTGCGCAATTATCAATATAAAAATTTTCAATTGCGCATTACAAAAAATATCTACGCTAATTTTACATAACAACAACAATTTCATTTGAATTGTTTATAACACTAGCAGGTTTCTCTAGACCAAGACATTTAACATATAATTTCAAAGTAATTTTGCGAAAAAAAATTTGAATTTGGCTTAATCGTTTTTTCTTATCTACAGTGCCAAACAGTGGCTCAAACTAGCACATTTTCGGACATTTGGTTCACGACCGTGTTTCGGGGAAGTCGCTCCCTATTGGGCGATGTGCTCTTTTCTAAACATGACGCGAAAGGACTGAGCACTATATGAAGAATTAGATTTTTCTTCTGTTTGGAAAATCTTTGACTCATTCATGTTCATCTTGCTGTGTTTTCGTATTCAGATTTCCAATAACGACGCCATGATCTATCCTCCTCGAACTTCAAATGCACGTAAAGGATCGAAAATAGGGCCGATTTAAAAAATTATGTTAAGTGTCCTTATTCTAAACGCTCTAAGAGGAACAAAACATGTTAGTTTACAGTGCAACCCCGATATAACGAGGTCCCGGTTGCAACGAAGTAGTTTCTTGGGCCCGGCAAAATTAGTAATTTCAGTATTTCTACATTCTTAGGTCCCGAGGCCAATCTTACCTCGGTTTAACGAATTTCACCAAACAAGTCAAGTATTTTGACTACTGCATCGAGTCTTGATACCGCCTTGACTTCAGTATTCCAAATTTATGTATGTTGTATCACGTAATAAACCAAGTAAGAATGGTCCAACAAACATGTGTCATTGCAACTTTTTAATCAGTCATCGAAACCCCAGAATAGAGAAGTGTTTCATGATTTTTCGGTAACTTCGTTATATCGGGATTTGTTTATTACAAACTCCCGTTGCAACGAAGTAAACTGACATTTAAGGGTTTTACTGTATCATACACAATTCATCCTCACTTACCCTATCTGCTTCTCGCAATGCTTTATTCAGTTTCTGTCGCAATGGTTGAAGAGATTCTTCCAGGCTCCTGATCTTCTCCAGCAGAGGAGCACGGGCGTTGGCCAACTACAGGAGGAACCAAAGTTAGATCAAAGGACCAAAACTCTACTCACTTCACGCAATTTTTCTGCAACTAGCTGACTGGTTGCCAATGAATAAATTCAGAACAAGCAAAGAAAACGTATTCAACATTTTAGTAGCCAAACGATGAAGTTCCGCAGCTCCAACGGATCAACAAAAAAACAAAAGAAATTGTTTTTTATTTTGGTAAACGATTACAGGATCAACACCTTGGTCTGGCCAATCAATGTTGCTCCGACCTTGTTCCCAGGCCCCTGAGGAGAAAAACCCTGGAAACGAGGTTGCTCGGCATCTTAGAAGAATTGACTGACAGCTTAACCAATTTAAGGATTCTTTTATAGTTGGGTTCCAGTGTAAAATAGTATTTTGACTACCTCGTCCTCGAGCGACCTCTGTCTTGATAACTTGTCCTTTAACTTTCCTAGTTCGTCCTCTTTAGCTTTGTTCGCTCTTTCAAGCTTTGAAGACATAAGTCAAAAACCTTTTATTAGTTCACCAACTTCGAGTTGACCAAGCCCTACAAACAGTAACTGCGTAAAAAGTTTATAGTAAATCGGATAAAATTAATCAGTGAGCCATTTCTTGCAGGGATATTAGGGACGATATTGCACTTGCATCCTTACTCTAACATATCCTCTCCCACCGGTTATAGGCATGTTAATGCATTGTTTCAAGTGCATTACATTGGGCTAATTACCCTGACATTGCCTTGTGTAATGCACTAACATGGTCCTTCATTTCTAAGGAGTTACTCTACTTTTTACAACGGGCGTCCCTTCTTACCAAAGGCAGCCAACGTATTCTAGATATATCTTAAAGTGCTACTGAAGTCATTTTTGTAATTGGTATTTTTATACCTCTAAGGGCATTTCCAACACTTCTAATCAACTGTAAAGAGACAAAAGTGCTTTCCTGGCCTTTTTCAAGTCCGTGAAATAAGCTTTCAAAATAGTGCATTCAGTGCAAATACAATTCAAAACATACCGCCATTTATGACGTCACTTGGTTTGAAAGGACTCCAAGCTGCTTTATACTAGCGTTTAAAGCAAACTTGACAATTTTTTTGCGCAAACACTGAGCCACCAGTCACGCAAACTTCACAATGATCATACGAATTTGACAGGGAAAGTGAGATTGATCTCCCGCCTTTCAAATCACGTGACACTACACATATCTAATGAGCTTAAAAAGTTTTCGCAGCTTTGGTGCTAAAATAGGCATTTTATCTTCGTGAATTCTCAGCAAAATTTCCAAAAGGTCTGTGTAGCAAAAACTCTGTGATGAACGTGATGACAAGAACGACTTTCTTTATTACAACTAACATGTTTCGGCAGTGCTTACTGCCATCATTAGTGCTGCTAATTTACAAATTCGTAAGTGAGTAGATATATGTGTTCTAATTAACATAGAGAACAAAGTTAACAATAATATTTTGAAGAGAACTTTAGATTTACATGCTTGCCGAAACATGTTTGCGATAAAAAAGTCGTTGTCATAATTGCTTTGCTTATAAAATGTTTAAAAAATGAACTGATGATGACCACCGTGTCGAAAACATTTTCGAAAAAACCTTTTTATAAACATTTTAGCCTTTAATTTTTTAACAAAAAAGTCGTTATTTTCATCAAGTTCATCAGCAAAATTTATTTTTAAGAGTATTTTAAAAAAATCCTCACGTGACTTTGTGATAAAACAACAGTTTGGTACTGCTTCTATTGTTTAAGTTTGAATTTTCAAAAACAAGAATATATCTTTTTTTCCCATTCATTTAAACCATGGGTGATTCCGGAATGGCCTAAAACGGTGATTCCACGTTCTTAACTACCGATTCATTGTTTGCAGCCTTCGATGACTAACACGTTTGTAACTATCAAAGTTGATAACAACTTCGACTACCGGTAATTTCGAGTGATTCGTTCTGTCTGATCAATTCCAATCTTCGATTTACTAAAGGCTTTTTTGCAAGTAAATTGGGCCAAAGGAGTCAATAGTGAAACAAACGGTTCCGTTTACTAGGTTATGATAAAATAATTTATTAATGTTTCCCTTACTTGAATGGCAGCGTCCCTTGCTCTGTGCAGAGCGCTTTCTGCATCAGCAAGTCTTCCCTCCAACGCCTCCATCTCTGCGTCATTCTATAAAATACATAAAAAAAAGTTTGTAACTTGCACTTCATTTACGAAAATATTTGGACCTTAAATTTCAGACAAAAAATGTTTAGACATTTTTGCCCATCAATATCGTTGAAATGACGACACTTAAAAACACTTAAAAACTTGCTTACTCTACGTCTGAGCTTGATCACCAATTTAACATACTCATATTTAAGTAACTTTTTCTAAAATGGAGGTAAACGTCTGAAGGATGTGAGACCAAGCGTCCAAACTTGCGATATTAAGTCATTAAATTAGTTTAAGAATATTTCAAAACACTTCGGATATTTTAATGTTAGGAAATTAATTAGAAATTTTCGGACCTTTTATTTGTCCGAATATTTAATCGTCTGAATATTGTATACTGTTCTTTATAAAAGAAAACCCGCTAAAGGTCTTTTCGATCACGACCCTCAGTGCGTTTAACACGCACAAAAAGTGGGTCAATTGTTTTGGAAGATATATAAAATGGTTTTAGTTAATTTTGTTAATGAATCAAAACTTTTTAAAAAAACACTTAAAAATTTAAATTTGTTAATTTGATTGGAGGTTTGTGACAAAGGTTTATTTATTGCATGCCTCAAACTTGTGTCGATTTGAAAAGGTTTGTTTGCAGACTTACGTCATCTGAATATTGGGAAATTCCTCTGTTGAAAAAAACATTTGAAATTACAACAACATCTACAACTATAATAATAATAATAACAACAATAATAATAATAATAATAATAATAATAATAATAATAAAAATAATAATAAATAGTTAATGTTCCGTCCAAAGCAAAAAAGGAAAGTTTCGATAGCAACCAGGCTTGACAAACTTAAAATCCACACGTCACGAATTCGCGTGGGGCTGCGACTAGCCAATTTGATGTCGCTGTTTAAATTTAAAAAGACGGCGTTTTTCTCTATAAGTAGAACCATTTAACATAGATTTTAGATTTTAACGACTGTATGTCGTAAGTAATGGCTGCCTATTGTTTCCCATGGCGCTAGCTCGACTATCACAACTTTAGAATTCTGGGTCCATTACTTAACATACGAGTTGAACAATCGATTAATGCTAGGTACGCAAGACACTTGGGAAGAATATTTTTTAATAGTGTTAAATTAGCAGGTAAATAGCACTTTTCGAGCGCTCTGATTGGTTCATCAAACACCGAGTATCTTGGGCTATTCACCTTGGTTGCTCAACCGTGAAAATTTCAACAAAGAAAAGACATTTTGCACCACGGTCAGTGAGCAACAAAATGAGTTAGCAGCAGTCCAGTCCAGGCCTTATTACAGTACAACAGAATAGGATGATGTCTTCATTGCTGACGCCAGCCCTCTTGAATGAGGAATGAGGAAATACAACCGCTTATTTACCTTCTTAATCGACTCATTTACATATTGTTAAGTATTCTATTACAAACACTGCAATTTGATTGTCACTGTCTGTTGAATGACAGACAACGAGAAGCGAAACTGCCGGTGTTTAAAGAAAAAATAAAAGGTAGGTTCTGTTAAGTATTTGTTCTATCGACAAATATCGGTTTAAATTCGAAGGTAGTAAACTAGTTGGCTTCAACCATTCTACTATAACAGTCACACTATTCGTCGCTTCGCGTTTCGTTGGTTACTGACTCAAAGAAATTCTGCCTCATAGTCATAGTTCATGTTGTTAATTAGTACTCATGACGCTGTCTGACTTGGCAACGTTTCTTGCAGACTGTCTGGCAAATATTGCGCAAAACAAAACAATAAACAACTGGAAATAAACTGATTATTTCAAACTTGTGCATGTTATGCGCTAATGCTACTCATATTATTTAAGACTTCGAGAGTTATTGAGAGTTTCTTAATATAATTCAATTTGGCTGGAAATTAAACGTCCGTGTTCTCTTAAAAAAACGAGTGGCGAATTTAAGTATAGTTGTGTGACATAACATGTAAATTATAACAACAAACAAGAATAACGGCTTACTATAATAGTGCCTCGGAATTTCCAAAAATTTTCCGTTTTTTCGATAAAGTGGCGAAATCTAGCAGACCCTCGCAGTTGACAAAAGTGGTCAGCCCAATATAAGAGAAGCAGATGTAATTTCAAGAGTGACCTGAAAAGAAGACTTTCGCGAAAGAGAGGATAATGCACACACATCCCCATTGCCTTCGAGACAGTTTCTCTGCCAGTTTGAACGGTTATACATCACGTAGCAAAGCTTTTTTTACACAGCATTAAAATTTGAATTCTGAAGTTGCACTTAAATATAAGAGTACCATATTCGTCGCTTGACAGTCTAACACGTGATTTCTTTAATTTTGAAAAACGACGTTCTTCACGCTTGAATTATTGTGGTTCAAACAACATCAAAGTTATTGAAAAAGCGCTCTCATTTTGGTCTGTAAAATGCACTTCACTAGAGAAAACCGTCGATTCCGTCTTCATCTGAACTTGCTAGCTACATCTACCTCCCAGGAAGTCTTTAAACAGTTCTTTTTAACAGTTTGCGGAAGAGGAAATTTAACAAGATCAATTTATTTCCAATTTTCCTTTCTTGCGGCAAGTTCTCGAAATTGGAGTTCTTGTACATACTCGATTGACAATATTAAACTACCAACGAAAAGATACTTATGTAAATTATCACACTTTTTCTTAGTTTTGGATCAAAATCAATTTAACTTGTTTGGTTCTTTTTTATACAGAATTCATGAAGTAAACGTTTGGCAATTCTTTGACTCGATTACTTACAGCTTTTCGCTCTTTCTCTGATCCTCGTCTTTCTCTCTGTAAAGCTCCTAAAACATCGTTATATCGCTTCTGAAGCTGGGCAAGAACTCTCCCCAGTTCATCCCGGTCGTCGATTGGACTCCTTACTCTCATTACGCCTCTGTCAATGTCATCCTTTAGACCCCTTAACCTCTGTAGCACTTCGCCTTTATCCAAAGCACCTTCCATCTGTTTGTCGAGTTCATTTTCTGCTTCTTCCAGACGTTGAGAAAGGGATGCATTGGCGGCCTGAACGTATCAAAGAATTGGGTTTGAATTCTTTTAGTACGACTATCACCTTCTTTGTGCTACCTTAACCGGAACGTCACTTACTTCCCTTAATCTGTTTAAAAACAACCTTTTCAATTTCCTTAACCAAGTCACTTACTTCCCTTAATCTGTTTAAAAACAACCTTTTCAATATTTATGCCTCCAAGAGACTAGATTATACCCCTCCTGGCTAGAACAGATACCGTTTACTCTGATACAGCTTGTAATACGTAATTAGCATGTACACAGCTTAGTCTTTTCCACTTGCGCTTTTTCTCACTTTATTTCTTATCTATCTTTTAAGAAGAGGGGCCAGGTTTCAATTGGGACGCAAGTCCTGTTCCTTCCTCCTGTCACGTATTTTTTGTTTTCACACCAAGATTTTTTGTTGTCGTTGCTACTGTTATTTTTGTTGTAATTTTGTGACGAATTGAATAAAATAAAATAAAAATAAAATAAAATGTCATACTTGGCGATTCTTTGATACGAATAACATTTTGTTACGAACAAACAACATACAAGGTTCTGCGTTATAAGTCTGTTTTTACAATATCAACGCTATTAACACAGTTTCTATAACCTAAGGGGTCAGCGTTTTCTCATCATTTTCAAGAGCATACAAATGTACACTTTTTTCCGATCCCCCTCCCTCCCTCCCCCTAAAAGAGTACGCATTAAAATGACGATTTTCCTGTATGTTTTCAGATGCTTAGCATTACTGTTTAGCGTTTACATAGCGCTCTTTTCCATGTGGACATGATCAAAGGCGCTTAATAACGATTTACAGATGACTCTGGTATTGAGGGTCTTAGATAGTCCGCTATATGCGGCTCACAGTAATGTTCAGTAAGAGTTGCCCTCAGTTAGCAGAAGACAGACCACAACACCGGGATCACCCTACTCTTTTCGACAAGTGACGTGGGTTCTTTTAAGTATCCCGATAGGAGATCGAGAGACTACGGGCCTACGGTGTAACGTCCTTATCCGAGAAGACGCGAAGGTCTAACCGTTTGCCGATGTTAGAGCAAAGACAGCGCCTTCTCCTCAGTTGTTTTAAGACCCTGAGTGAGGGTCCGGCACCGGAAATCAAACCCAGGCCTTCCGCACGAAAGACTGGCGCCTTACCAACTGGGCTAACCAGGCGGTGGCGGCAGATGGCTAAAAGAGGAGCAAAAATCTTCCTGTGCCATCAGGATTTGGCGCTGACAAGGAAGGGAACAATTACAAACGTTTTTACATTTCTGCCAATTAACAATGATCATTGGTTATAGGAACAAAAAAGGTACCGTAGTGGGTCGGTAGATCTTCAGGTAAATTCGTTCAGTGACTCCGCAAACCCTCTCTTACGGTTTTTTATAACTAGTATTTGTCACGAACAGTAAAGCGGTTGCTGGCATTTGTTAAATCGGCATTTAACAGATCACACTAGCTACAAGCTATGAATAACTAACCATATTCTGATATGGTGAGCTTATTCTAGCTCCCGTGATTATAGGCGAGTTTTTGTTTCCTTTTTTTTGCTTCTTTGTAATTAAGCCACAGAAACAAAGCTTCTCGGTAATGACATGTTTCTGCAGAACACGAGATTGATATGAGTAATCTTTCCGAGATATGGTTTTAAAAGTTAGAAATTTTACATAGAGTCTATGGCACATTATCGTTCTTGCCTCCAGCTGTTTTGCATTTCCTTGAGTTGTAACTTCTTCTTTAAAACTACATACACTTACAGAACCGAAAGTTCGGCCACTATGACAAGCATTTTCAAATTTTAAAGTCAGTTGCGAATCAACACAAATTAAGCTGAATGCAAATGAAGCAGAATGTAAACAATGACGTCAGCTGAAACTCGGTTATAGCAGACTTAACACACCCTCAAAGCGTCCAATTGCACCTCCAGGTCCTTTGTCTGTCGCTCCATATCACCTGCCCCCCTGGCTGCTTGCAGAGCCTTGTCAACTTTCTCCTGCT
>JANVCF010185000.1:0-10486 GCA_025388745.1 Hydrozoanthus gracilis
AAGTTTTTTATAGTTTAGAAATTTGCCTCTGTACTTATCATTTTTTTCATTTCTAAAAGGTTACCTGTTTTAAAACACTGCTGAGGGTGATTAGTATTCAATGTAGTATAGCCTGCTTGCAGGCGGTTTGGTGCTGTTTTTAGCCCGGACAGCTGCCATCTTGGATATTGAGGTCGAGATGCATTGGGTTGAGTGAAAGGTCTTTCATTTTCGGTCGCACCCAATGCCGCTCGACCGCGAAATCTAGCTTCATTCCTTGCGAGTGAGGCTTTTCCATCACTAGATTCATCAAGAATGATACTGGAGAACCAACGTAATTCAAACAGCCAGGTAAAGCCCTTGGTTATTGGTGACCCTCAAACACAGTCATTGCGGAGGTTATCATCTGCAAACAAATCAATATTAAACAATATCTTGATAAGTAAGCTGATGTATTTCTTTCCAGTCCGCTGATTTGTTCTTTTCTAATTGAAACATATCTCTTTTTGAATTTAAAAAAAATTCTATGTGGGGAACATTGGAAATAAAAAGTTTTTCTTCCCTTTAGTTTTGGAGTTCTATGATTTGCTTAAACACTATAGCACAAAAGAAATATTGCTTTAAATAGAATTTCAATGCTTTTTACTTTAAAACTGTGTTTTTTACTGGTCGATGTATTCTCAGTGTAAAAATTTTAGCATTCTGGTGTGGGAAAAGCGAAATGCCACAGAACAACGGGAGGTTCTATCGTTCTTACACGGACCATTACTTAACCATATCATTTTGGTGAAACCATATATGACAATGTTTTGAGAGTTTTTGGTTCTCAAAATCAAAAGAAATGGCCGGTAAGTCTGTGATGGAGCAGCTAAAGGGAGCTAAAAAATACTGAATTCAACGGTTTCTAAATTTCGCAGTTCGTTTTTCCTCCAGATTGTTAGGGTTTCTCTCTATCAAATTTGCGCTCGGAAAATGAAAATGAAAAGAATCAGGGGAAATGTTTCCAAACATGTGCTCTCCGCATGTTTCACCAAAAGTTTTCGAAACCTTGCAGATGCAGAAAAGAAATCCCCGGATCTTGTCACATCTTTGTGATACTTTTCCAAGATGAAGAAACTCAGAAATGTGTTTGTTGCACGACTGTTATAAAGTTAATTCAAGGTTGTTAGAAAATGTAAACAGCATGATGTAATGAATGTATTCATTTGATCAAAAAATTGCTATGAAGTTTTGAGGTTTTTTGTGGTACAACCTGCGCGTCGTGACGGGAGTTTTCGAAGCTTAAGCGCCTTATTTTCGACAAACTTAATTTTGTGGCGCGACTGTTTAACAGCCGATAAGTTTCTTTATTCAGAGCAATTCACACACAAAAAATCAGGTACCGATATTTGATTCTCATAACAGTCTTATTATTTTTTTAAAAATTTAAAAAGTATGTTCCGTATTTAGATTTCAATACCTAATGATTTCCTCAGTGCTCGCGCCTCCTCAAGATGAAATGGCTAGCGCTCTTCATCCATATCACAAGTATTACGTTAGACTCATAACGTTATTTGTACTCAATTGAATAAACAACGTCATTTGTCTTGTTTAAATGGATTAGAATTAAGGTGTACGATGGTACTGTTTTCCGAAATAAAGTTTGTTTTATCAAAATACAAAATGATTTGTCTAATCGTGCTAATTTTGTTGGAAAAAACATGTTACCTTCAATATTGCGTTAATTTCCTAGAATTGAAAAAGTCGGCTTGTCCATACTGCGCTAATTACCTCGACATTAATATTGTTGTGCGTTAAATAAGTTGAACAAACATTTCAGGTTTTTCGAATCAAAGATTTTGATTTGTCAAAATACAAAATTATTTGTCAAATCGCGCTAATTTTGTTGGAAAAAACATGATACCTTTAAGATCGTGTTTAATTTTCAAGAGTTGAAAAAGTCGGCTTGTCCATACCGTGTTAATTACCTCGACATTAATATTCTCGTGCGTTAATTAATTCGAATAAACATTTTAGTTAATAAAATATTTGGTGCTTAGCATGGTCTTCGATTCTTGTTATAATGGTCTCACATTACTCAATTACTTTAGAGAAGGTTATATAGTAGCTAATTAACCGGAACGGTCGGTAATGAACACTGCAAGATGGAAAACACTAGTATAAGACCTTATGAAACTTCCATAGGTCTTCTACTAGTCTTCTAAGAAAACCGACAATTTCCAGTGGAAGTTTTCGGTTTTCTAAGAAACAAACTTAATAAATTATAAGCGTCATAGTCTAATTTCGACTCAAGACAGCAGATGAAAGGAACTCGACGAAAGTTTCAGAGCTTTATGAAACCGAAAAAGTAAAATGAGATTATAAATTGATAAGTTTTGATTGTACGCCCAGAAAGAGAGTAGTTTCCCAATATATCTTATCATCGTTCTACAAGAACGCGTTTTTTTTCGACAACCTTAATTTTGTGGAGTGACGGTTTAGCAGCCTATAAATTTCTTTATTGAGAGCATTTCACATATAAAAAACAGGAACCGATATTTGGTTCTCATTAGAGTCTTGCTGTTTCTAGTGGAATTTTTTGGTTTTCTAAGAAACAAACTTAACAAATAATAAGCGTCATAGTCTAATTTCGACTCAAGACAGCAGATGAAAGGAACTCGACGAAAGTTTCAGAGCTTTATGAAACCGAAAAAGTAAAATGAGTTTATAAATTGATAAGTTTCGATTGTACGCCCAGAAAGAGTGTAGCTTCCAAACGTATTTCATCATCGTTCTACAAGCAAACGTGGAGGTGAGTTTCTTACACAATTTTTTAATTTCTTGATCCAGAAAACGTTAGTTTTTCGTCTATGTACCGTTTTCTCTCGTTACATCGATTCCCACCCGATCTCATCTATCAAACTATTGGTATCTGTTAAACGCGCCCCCAAATGGCTATGTATATATATGTAGAGGGTGTTCGCCTGAAAAGCAAGATACACGAAACAACGTTGTTAGCGAAGGAGGGGCAAGAATAGCCCTTCCGTTTTTTGTTTAAGAAAGCTCTACTTTCAACAAAAATCGAGCCCTCTTCCCCATATCGTTCAACGTTTTTCACTTATATGTATTGAAATACAAAATTTTCTTGGAAAACCTACTTTTTAGCCATACAACGTTTTAAAGAATTGGCAGCTTTTGCTTTAGATTTTTTCTTCTGATTAGATTTATCAGACAAACACAACGCTAAGAATGTATTTTATTCATTGGTTCTGCACTGGTGAATGAAGCTCTGTGCGATCAGTCCTCCATAGTTTCTCCTTGAGTAGCCATTTCCGGTGCACTTTTCATTGCGCTGGCAACAAGAAACGCAAAAAAAAAAAGAGATGACGTAATATTTCTGTTGTCGGACAAGGCATAATACAAGTATACCGTCAACACAGACCAAAATGGTAGCTATACGCTGACAAATTTGTGAAATCGATTCGACAAAAGGGAGGCGTATTGCCTTCTGAAAGCGAAATAAAAAGAACCTTGAAAACCTGATATGTTTCAAGTTTCAAATAAGCCAAGAAAGTCACACACCTTAACTGTTGCTAAGAAAACTAAAAATTTCAAACGTAGCGTTTGAGCAAGACAACTGTAGCGTTTGAAAGAAACTGTTTAGTAGAGTTTAAACAATATAAGAAAATCGTAGCATTTGAGCAAAAAACTTTTGCATTTAAACGAGAAAATGGAAGCGTTTGATAACAAAAAGTTGTTGCGTTTAGCAAGAAGATTGTCTGAACAAATAAATCGACCTTAGCATTTGAGCAAAAAATCAAACATTAACGAAAAACATTGTCAATTAAACATTTTTAAAAAGAAAAGGTGAAACAGAATAATAAAAAATACTTGTTCAAGAATACAACTGGTCATTTAATTTTGTGCAAGGAGGAGACACCCCAGTCCAAAGGATGGGAGTGGGCACAATTAGCTTGCACATGCGTCACACATATAACGATAGCTAGAGGCGTTGTCAAGTCCAGAGCAAAGATGCGTTGGCTCAGTCAGTGGTCACACAGTAGCGCATGTTCCTGGGCCACCATCCTGGTGCATTTGAAGTTCAGTTGCGCTGGGACAAACAGGCTTTTGGTTGTGAGCTGTCGAGGCCAGATATCACTCAAACAACAGAAACAAAGTTTCACTGAACTTTCTTACTCTGTATTTTGTTTGTTGTTCCGCAGGCGTTTGCTCGGTGTCTTCACAGTGCTAGAAGTGATGAACTTCTCTTAGCTTTCGTAAAAACAATGTATAGCTCAGGAATTTATATTTAAGCATCGATAATCTTTGCCATTTGCTGTCAGCCAAGTGTTTCGACACTGAGTTGTATTTTTTAAAGTCGGCCAACTGTGTTGTTTCTTAAATCTAAACAAAAGATCCGAAAGACTCAATCAGTTGTTGACAGTCATAGGCCCTTCACACAACTGAATATATGCAATACCAGTTAATCAAATTCATTTATCGGCCACAAATGTAAAGGAGCAGAGATTGAAAAGCTATGCACGCAATTGCAATAATTTTATACAGACAATTCAAGAACAGAGGCTTCGTAAAATAAGTGCTTCAAGCATAGTTGTGTTTTTTTCTTAAATATTTATAAAACAAAAGCTCTAACAGGAAACGTGATATCTAAATGTCGTAAGCAACCTATCAAGCTTATTTTTTTACTTTTTGGATTAAAACTGTTGTCATCTGTGAACTCAAAATTTGAATAACCAAGAAAATTTCCACGTCTAAGTATGCTTTTTAATCAAAAAAAGATTGGAATGTAAATTTTGACCGAGCAGGCCGGGGACTGCTAACCTGTGACGTAGCAGCAGTGAGTTATTTGGTTTTTGTTTAAAAAATTTCATTTCTGTTAAAAAAATGTCATAAAATTTTTATTTCAAACAAATTTAAGGGAATTATTTATTGATTAAAGTTGTGACTAATGTGACTATTGTAGCCAGAATTGAATTTTTGAGATAAAAAAGATTCTCTTTGCTTTATGACTTATGCTACGTCATATGCCTCCTGTTACGTCATCATTGCACGCTTAAAGACGGAAAGATATAACAGGAACAGCGAGAAAAGGTTTTATTTTCAAAATTTACTATCGTTAAAGGGTTCTAATTTTCATCTAGAACTTGGAAATTAACAGGGAAATTAATTCGGAGCAGATATCAGAAAGTCAAAAATAGAATAAATAACATACATCGTGTCAAATCAATTCCTGAAACGGACTGCTTCAAAACCAAAAAATACTGGCAACAGCCGCGTGCAAAGTTCAATGTTACTGCCACTTGTACCCGAAAGAAAGTCGGGCCCAGGCCACCACATCAGCCGTTACTAACCGTAGTGTTTAAAACTACACGCTGCTGATCAGACTGATCAGATTACCTCAATCTGAAGGTCTTTTACGATTTACTCCTTTTTCGCTGATTTATAATTCGAGTAGTTCCTACATGTGGGAGACACAACAATTACACACATTAAAACCAGCTAATAATGTTTCAGGGCTGCTCAATCAAGAATAATGAATTTGCTAACCAATTACAAACCGCTCATTGATCATATTTTAAACTTGTTTCTCTGTACCTTATGAAACAAACATATAATATTTCCATTCTATTGATCACAAATGATTCTTACCTTTTGACTTGTCAGAAATGAGTTGATTGATTTAAGCGGACCACGAGTTTCATGACGGTAAATTTTTAGTCGCAGAATCTCAAGTTGTCTTGCATACTGATTAAATTGAGGTGTCAGCTACCTATGTCCCTTCGGTACACAACTGCGGGAGTGGAAATTTCGATGTTGATGTAGGCATTCTTTTTTAATAACTAAGGGCATTGTTGATTTTAATTCATGTGCAACAGCGGCATAACCGAGTTAAAGACAACAGACTTGTCGAACCATGGGAAGTTGGGTTATAGCAACATAGTTTTAACAGACGAGGAACAGTGCCCAGTTTTAATGTTCAAAAGACAGACGTAAATATGCTAATGTATTGGTATTTGGAACATTTCAAATCTTTAAATCAGCTGATAGTAATAAAAAAAAGTTGCGTTTTTGACAGTTTGTAGACTGGACTACGAAAATTCGGAACTTTCTCTCAGGAGATAAGGGACGGACCATTAGAAAAGTGTTGGGGGAGGACGTGGGAAATATTTTTAAGAAATCAAGTCCTTGGAGGCCAGTTGACTGATCGGAACAGAAGTCCGTGCAAAGCGAGCTGAAAAACTGTGATCGGCTGAGGGAGCATTATAAGGCCCAGCGGAATGGCCGGACCAATCTTTTAACTTGGTCGCATTTGTTTATATTTAAAACAGAACTTTTTTACATTAAAAGGGCATACACAAAAAGACAGCATCTTCTAACAAGAAAATAGCGACAAATTGCTAGTGCTAAACACGTGAAACTTCCACCGCAAGTGTTGGTCTTTTTGTAGTATTTTAGTCTTAGTTTTATATAGGGCCGTGAGGGAGAATATGGTTTATTTTTACTGCAATTACGCACCCTGTCGAAATAAAGATTCACCATCATTGTTATTGGTTAAATCGCTCGTAAATGAATATTTATATCCTCGCGTCGCCTTGTATATCACTTCCTTAGTATTGCTGCATAGGTTTGTCTGGAAACTATCTTCTCCCCTACCGGAGCTCTAGTGTGCATGTACTGCATGTCCACGCAGCAAAACTGACACGGTTGTAAGAACCTATGGATTATAAGAACCTAAGCTAAAGTAAACCCCTTCTCGAGGCAAGCCGCCGAGGGCTGGCGTTTATCCCCGTTTAGTGCTAAGCGGATGACAGTCTTTGACTCCCCCTGGACAGAAAACTAGTCTATCGTAAGTTAGCCCCCAGCAGAACTGGTACTCATTATACAGTCGACTGGAACAAAGTCAGGCAAAGTGTTTTGTTCAAGGACACAACACAGTGGTCGAGTCGAACATGATAACTGCTCGGCCACTGCGCTGCCATCTATTTAAGAACGTGCTGGCACCATTTTGCCATTTTTCAAGATGGTATTAAAATACCGCAAAACTCCAGAACCTGTTCGACCAAGAAAATTTAAACAGGTCCTTGTTGTATGTGCTGTTGTATTATATTTTGGTGTAAACTGCAAAAATCCTATTACCACCAAATCACACTTGTATATGTAGAGTATAGTATTGTAACAACACACAGAACAACAAGCTTTAGATTTAGCCTTTATTAAACAAACAATCTTTTGGAAACGTTTTAGCAGCTCGTGAAAACAACGAAATGTTTATGAGACAAAACGCTTAGCCATAGTACACCTTATCTTTAAGCTTTTATGGAAACTTGTAATAACTATCAATTTAACAATTCAAGAATTTCGAAAAAGTTCTATAATGAATTGTAATCAGTTTTGCGAGCCGTCAAAATGTTTCTTTAATCTGAGCCGCTAAATTACTAGGCTATCTCGGTAAGAGCGAACCCACAGAATGCTCACATTATATTAATTTACAACTATCCCAGAAAGAGAGGTGAAAAGTATAAAATATAGGCAGACATCAGTTGTTTCCGACTATACCAGTTGAAAGTTTATCATTGGCGACAAACATCAGTCGGTGGGTAGCCACTCCGCTTTTCCATTCTGGGCAGTGGCTTGATCCAGCTTGAAGCCGGTCAAGAATTGAGAAATAAGGTAATTCCTTCCTACCAGCCTGGGTAAACCCCTCTACCATATCAAATGTGTCGGTGTTGCAGAGCCGTCTCACACTGACTGGTCATTCTCCAATTGTTTTGTGTCACACCTACCATTTTTCAAATGTTTTACCGAAGAGATACTGGATAATGATTACGGACATCAATCGCTGAGCCCTCAAGTCAATCCCTCGATGTTTTCGGAACCCTCAGACATTGCTGCTACTTTGCAAAACAAACCATCTTATCTTTGCGTTATGCACTTGAACACTCAATCAGTGGTCTCTACCTTCGATGAATTCCCGTTTACAGTAAATAACTATACACTAGATATCATCACCCTTAGTGAAACATGGTTAAAGGACAGTCCTTTGTTGATGGAATATGTCGCCATTCCTGGATTCAACACCGAGTTTCACAGTCGAGACACCATAAGAGGTGGAGAAGTCGGCGCAAGCATAAAGGACACAATCAGATACAAGCGTAGGCGTGACACAGAGAATCTTGTCCCAGAGCTAGAACACTTATTGATAGAAACCCCTGGTAGAAACAAGCATAGTAGAACCCTGGTGAGGGTAATCTACAGTCCGGGCCCCATACTTGATGATGCAGTCTGGTTTGAAAGCTTTGAAACAGCTTACCTAACAGTAAGGTGGGACGGGATGCTAATCTTCACAGGAGATACCAACTTTGACCTGCTAAAACCGAAACACAATCTTGTTAAACGATATAGCGGCATTCTCGATGTATTCGGTCTGCAGCAACTCCTCAAGCAACTTACTCGCTTCACCAGACATTCCAGAAGACTCATTGGTCACGTGATAACCAACCAACCGACGCGAGTCACTGCTTCTGGTGTTATCCCTTGTTCATTTGTCAGTGAACATGGCGGCTTGTATACCTACATCAATGTACGCGTCCCCCGTTTTGAGCCACACACGTTATAAAATCATACGGGACACCAAGAGGCTGTACCAGCAGCTAACTATTGGCGATTTCTCCAAGCCACCGCTGTTTGTAATATCTTTTTCTGACGGCCTTGATGAACAACTTACAATCGACTCCTTAAATCCCTTGTTTACCGAGTGTCTCGAGAGACGTGCACCGCTGCGGAAAGTGAAAATGACGCGCCCTCCTGCACCGTGGATTGAAGACCTGCATCTATTGAGAAACACCCTCAGACACGCGGCTCACCTTCCAAATGTTGTTAGCTCTACATTGAGCTCTTTCCGCTTAATACGAATTAAGCCCTCAACCCCTTTGTATAGACCCTAACAAACTAAATGCACACTTTGCCACCGCAGCGCAGCGTACTATTGGAACCCCAGCAACATCATTGGACACTCTTGCTAACATCATTAATAGTCTTCCTGGTATTCCAGACAACAAACAACAATTTACCATCAAACCAGTTACCCGGAGATGAGTCTTGGAGTGCAGTAAAACCCTGTGCTGAGAGTGTTCTACTGATTCCGGCAAGATTTGTGAAACTGGTAGCTTAACACTTCACGGGTCCGCTTACGCACATCTTAAACAACTACAACCTAAACAGGACAAAGTCCATGACGTTCTCAACAAGGCAATTGTTCACTCGACGCAATTTGTCGTCATTTCAACTGCTGTTATTTATTGGAGGAAAGGATGTTGAACGAGTCACAAAATACCAAGCTACCTGGCGTCCACCTTAATTAGAATCCTCTTTGGGATGAACAAGTCAAGAACTTAGCATCATCTTGCTATTTCGCAAGCCTCGGGAAAATCAAACACTTCATTCCCTACAAGCTATGAAAACACCTCGCGGAAAGTCTTGTTCTGTCCAGATTAGACTTTTTTGATATAGTAATGTTCCCACTTCCACAACACCTCTTGGAGATACTTCAGTGCATTCAGTTTGCTGCCGCAAGCTTTGTAACATGTCCATTTTTATTGAACACTGCCCATAAAGCTTTACAAAGCCACAATTGGACAAAATCGTGGGTGGACAGGAAGTTGTTTTCAAAACAGGCCTTTAATTTTTTGAAATCTCGTTTATCATGACTTCCTTTGGTCCAAATTCCAATATCTTGTACTATAATTTCTAATTGAACTTTATTGTCGTGAATTTGTTAGTTTTTTGGCGTAGATTAATTTAGTTAATTTTAAGGTAGAAAAGTTAGTTAGTACTGTAACCGTTAATCGCTCATTATTATAATAGATTGTTATTTTTAAATTTTTAGCGTATGTTAACTTACGTTAACATAGTTTATTCGGATGAAGAGCCATTCTACGGATATACCGTAATAAAGCCTTTATTATCATTATTATTAATATTATTATCATTGTTATTATCATTATTGTTATTATTATTATTATTATTATTATTATTATTATTATCAACATCTTTGGTGAGTGTTAGTATACCCTTACCCTCCCTAACCCAGGGTTACGGAGGTGCCTACACCGGGTAGATGGTCATCCTGGTATCTAACTGATTCCAAAAGGCGCATGAGCATTAAAGTTGCCGGCCAATCATCAAACATGGAGCTGGGGTCCCATGACTTCACAGGGGAGGTAAATAGCGGTGGATATATATATCTAGAGCTAGACACCAACCCTGAGAGGGATAGTGGTTTTAGTATTTACCAGAAGATGGGGATAAAATGCACTTCATTTTTCAAAGAAAGAACAAAATTTAATTTTTTTTTTTTCTATTTCTAGTAACCGCGCTTTGTGTACAATTGAGTTTCGTTTACATTCTTCAGGGTTTTTTGAAGAAAATAAATTTTATCGATTTCAAGCAGAATTTGAAAGAAAAAATGTTGTCCTAACCATTAAAAGCAAAAAGCCAAATCTTGTTA
>JANVCF010185011.1:0-10485 GCA_025388745.1 Hydrozoanthus gracilis
TCAAGTTAAAATTCTCTAAGAGGGCATGAAATCGTTTAGCAGATCGATCATTTTCGTTATCTAAATGAAAATTAAAATCTCCAGAAATAATAAGAGAGGATGTACACGTGATAACATTTTCCAAAAAAGAGCTGAATTCATCCAAAAACTGAGAAACATTCAGTCTATTCTTTTTTGATGGTGGGGGTTGGTAAACGACAATCATTCTTAGATTAGAGGACTTAAAATTTATGTGACAATTGTTAAATTTAAATTATTTATAAGACAAATTAGATGCAATATAGAGAAGTGCCACGCTTCCACCTTTTAGAGCCAGTTCGAGGAAGATGGTGAAGAAAATAACCTGAGGGGCATAAGTCATCACTATCTGAGCAGAAACATCGTCCTTCAACCATGTCTCAGTTATAGCTAGCAAGTCAATCCTGTTGTCAACAACAAAGTCTTTTATTATAAATGATTTGTTTTTAATTGACCTTGCGTTCAAAAGACACAACTTTGCAACACCAGAGCAAGAAGTAACCGGCGGCGGATCTCGCTGGAGTCCGCATATGTTGTTTGCCGGTTGGGTACCTTGTGTAAACAAATCGGTTAGACATCACCACTGGTATCCCATAGACAACACGAAGGTTTATAGGTTGATTAGTGCTGGATGAAGGTTTTTCGAAAGAAGTAGAGAAGCGTCGTCTTGATTCGCGAGGCTGACGAAGATAAGTATTTTCATCGGGTCCAGGACTTAGTTTGAATACTAAATCACCTTCTAACTTCAACCAATAAGAAGCGCATTAGTTTGGATATTAGTTTGAAGGTCGTTTGCTTCTCAATATTTTTCTCTTTAAAACATTTGGCGCTTCATTGTTAAAAGAAAAATCTAGATTTGGTTGATTGGTCTATACACTATCACCTTGATCAAAAAGAGAGGCATAACACATAATGGGTATTGTACTGTTGGATTGTGTTGCCAAAGAACACCTAATGACCGATTGTTTGAAGCTCAGGCCATTTATGCTAATCAGCACTAAGATGATTCTAGTCAATGCACTTTTAAAGAACATGACTGATATCGTGAACAATATTATATTTTAGATATATCTGAGTAAATATTATCTACGGTAAATATTATCTATTATGACTTGCTATTTCATTTTATTTAATTTTTTATTTCAATTGTGTATTTTGTCAGTTAGTAAGGGCACTTGGGGAGGATGATAATAACTTAGTAGTTCAATTTACGCTCCTTGTTCCCCTACATAACCTTTATCTCAAAAATAACTGTTTCGCGCGTGCGATACGCGGACGGAGCACTATTCGCTGGAACAAGGGGGAGGAAAATAGACCACGACAGCGGGCGTAAATTGACTCCGTGAGTGGCCGCTTTATTTGCAACTAAAAACTTGTAAACGACTTTATAAGAGCTATATAACTGCATGGCACCCCTTGCCAGCGAAGGGTGAAGAGGAATTTCCGCCCATGACGCCATTCAACAGTGGGAGTGAAAAACCACGCAAATAGGGGCTTAAGGGAGTTTGGGTTGCGAATAAGCTCCAAACAACTGAAACCTTAAAAATTTCAGACAACTAGTTCGGCGAATAAAGGAACACAAGCTGTCTTTTCGCTAGAGCACAATGCAGAACGTGTGAGCGCTCGCCGGTTTTAGTACATGCAAGCAACCTCCCGGAGGTAACGACACACGCGGCGACGCGTGACAAGTCTGGCAAGAAATGCTTTACAACTTGCATAAAATAATTTGTTTTCTGCCGGAAAATAAATTATCTTTATGCTCCTTGTTCCACTACATAACCTTAATCTCAAAGATAACTGTTTCGCACGTGCGATACACGGACTGAGCACTGTTCGCTGGAAAGAGGGGGAGGAAAATGGACCACGACAGCTGGCGTAAATTGGCCGCTCACGGAGTGAGTGGCCGCTTTATTTGCAACTTAAAATTTGTAAACGATTATATAAGAGCTATATAACTGTATGGTACCCCTTGCAAGCGAAAGGTGAAGGAAAGTTTCCGCCAAGCGGCGACGAACACGCGTGAGAAAAGCAAGCTCCCACCCTGAGGTCCGAGTAAGCACGCCGAAACTGCACAGCAAAGCGTTCTAAAAGCGAAATCCAAACTAAGCAAGGAGGTAATGAGACACACACCCCCTACTAAGGGGTGGCCAATAACACAGTGTTCAAAGTTCCAATGTATGGTTTCGGTATTGAATTTGTGAGAAATAACACCTCTTGCATGAACTCTTGTCAGGGTTAAAACTTAGTAAGATGGTACAGTGGCGTGAAAGAGGGAAATCGGCCCTTGCTCGAGATACTCCCTTTACCTCACTCGCACATAAAGGCAATAACAGAACGAACAAAACTCCTAGGGCGGAGGACAACAGCCAATGGCCAAAGCCCCCCCCCCTCTTACTCTTTTTTATAACTAGGTGCAAAGAGCAACTAGGAAAGGAATCGGTTCTTGCTCGAAATTCCCTTGTTGCTGCTTGCGGCATAGACAGTTAAGCCTCCGTGAAACTTATTGGACTTGTTCGGCACTTCTAATTTATTTTAGCGCTAGAACAGTACTTAGTAAGGGCAAATGCGAGACAAGAGAAACCGGCCCTTGCTCGATGTTTTCTCTAAGGCCTCGAATGGCAGAATCGGGCGCAGGAGAGTGGCTTGGCTAGAACTACCTTCGTTTAAGAAAGCCCAAGAGAAGGAGTCCGAATATACCTTAGAAAAACATTAGACTTCCAACTGCCAAAAGACCTAATCTGTGCGCCTGACAAATCTTTTGCTGCGGCCGAAGATGCTGCGCCAATTCTAAAACTGTGGCATTTATACCTGAAGCGGCCCAGATTACAAAAGTCTAAAGCAAGATTCAAGCAACGGGAAAAGTAGGAGCGCGAAACTGGCATTAGGTCGGCCAGGCAGAACAGCGGACCCGGGGCTGATTCCCGGGAATTCAGGTAGTCAAAAAGTAACGACTCTGCGCAAACCGGTTTATCTCGCTAAATTAAAATGTCGACTGGGTTGGATGTGTCGCTATGCTTAAAGTGTACCATGCGCAGTTTGACTTATACGGTTTCGCCTCTTCGATTTTTAAGCAGAGGAATCTGATTGAACTTAAAAGTGTTTTATTGTGGTTTAAACGGCGAGGAAGTTATTTCACCCGCCAGAAGAGCTGCGAAAAAGGCTAAAGCAGACATAGCCGTCGATACTTGATTGAGCGACCCGAGGCATAACTGCAATGCCGTGATAATTTGTTTGAGTATGGGGCGCGTTATAGGTAGGCGCTGGTCGAGGGACGAAGTGATTTTGGCGTACCTTCGTAATGTTAGCTTTACCAAACCGCTTTTAGTCGGGTCTTTTAACCCGGATAGGCGAGGCAACAGACTCAAAGCTGAAATACAAGCTAGCGCGGTAGAGGCCACATAGCCACACCGCGCTTAATGCGCTATGAACAGGGCAAGGATGTTTTCGGAGATAGGAGGATGATTCTCACTGTCACTCTCGCTCGAGTTCGGAAAATTCGCGTTTACAAAGACTCGGAAAAGATTCCATGCTCTGCTGTAAGTTTGGCGGGATGCGACGCTTAAGTTAGCTGTAAGCAACTCGCCTAGGGTTGACCCCAGTTCTGCGGGAGAAGATGTTGTGGCACGAGGCTGGCCTGGTGGTCCATTCCCTGAGACAGTTCTCGGAACTTTGCAACCAGCAAACGAGAGAGAGAGCGTCAGCAAGGACGTTTCTTGATCCTTTGATGTGCTTGGCACGAAACGTAATGTTATGACGTAGACAAATTAGCACCATCTGGCGGATCAATGCAAGCAACTGCGGGCATTTGGTTGTTTGCCGGTTGATTACTTGGACGACACTATCATTGTCCGACCAAAATGCTACGCGCTTGTTACGCAAGGCTTTGTGCCATAAAAACAGCCCTAATACAGGTTGGGCTTCCCATCCTCCCCAGTTTGCACTTTCAAAGAATAATTCTCCTGGCTAAATGAATTTTGTGTCATAAGCGATCTATGTACTCATTCGCCCATATTTTGTTTCTGATCCGTACTGGAATCCCAGTAGCTAATGGAACACTACATAAAGATAATAATTGGTTGTTAGAACCTGAAGTGGTGTCAGAACCTGCCCTGGAGGACGAAAGTCTAGTCTCCGTGATGTTCTCCAGCGCATTTGTCACCGCCTGGGACATCACTGTTGAGGCATCAGTATTCTGACTGTCTTGAGAAGATGTTGATGGATCTGCAACTGATGTGGAGGGTTGCACCTCTGAACCTGCTTTAGCAACACAATTCAACTTACTAAACACAATAAATCACAAACTTGAAAGATATATTATTTAGTAGGAAAAAAAGAGGCCGGTTTTGTTTACAAATAGGTAAGATTGAGAGAGAGTTGGTCATGTTCGTTACACTTTCTAGAAGACTAGAAATCGGAAAAAGAATATTGGAATTTCTAAGATGGGTCAGAGAATGGTGAAGTTGAAGAGCGATCTATAGTCTCAGGTTTATATACAGAACGCAATCAACGCTGAGCGAAAAGCGATTACGTTCAAAAAATCGATTAAGTAAAAAGACGCAATGGATCGGTGAATGTACAGATTCAAATATCTAGTGGGGGTAATGATGGTTATGACAAGAGAAAGAAATTACGATCACGGAACCAAACACAGCGCGTAAGAAAGGTGAAAACAATAGCCAAAAAGAAGATACTAATTACATGTGCAAATTCGCAAAAGTTCAATTTAACGGGCGACTGACTATGACAGTGAGTTAATTAGTTTGTATGTAGAAAACAACTATTTGACAGAATCTTGCCGAAAAGCAAGTAAAAATCAAACCAAGAAATAAGGCCGAAGGAACCAAGAGAGTGTAATAGACTTCTTCGGAGATGCTTAAAGGCATCGTATCGATCAATCGTTAGATGGTCGGTACAGAAGAAACAGATCCGTATAGCTAACAGAATCAAATTTTGACGGGAAAGATAAAATAATATTATGGCGCAAAAAGAACGAAGGTTAAACTAAGAAGGCAGAATAAACAAACAACTGAAGAAAGTAATAAGATCAGAAATGAGGCAGAGCAAATTAGGCTGAGTTACCAGTCAGAAGAAATACTGTTGTCCGGAGCTCTCTATCGGCGTCTTGTCTTGCCCTTTCGCAACGCTAGCCACTGTTTATAATGAGTGGCTTGTACCATGATTGTTATAAAATGTCTCCTCTAATTGCTGCTGGTCCTCGTGTTCCTGCCATGTATCTAATATATCTATTTACGAATGTCAGTCCAGACTTTCACTCAACAAAATGGGTGATGCGTGGTCACGTGCCCCTGATCAAATTCGAATGTATCCCAACCGGGATACAATTGCGCAATTGATGCCCGCTCGCCGGAGTTGTGCCGTCTTTGTTTGTTCTTCTATGCTTTATGATTATTTGATTAAAAGTCTAAATATACAACAAAGCACCTTATGCATAGTCCCTCGGGAGACTAGTCAGCTTGGTTTGATGTTTCCAGAGACGAACATCGGTCTCTCGGGAAAACAAAACTAACTGTTTCCCTTGGGAATAAAGTTTAAGTGTAATTATGCTTTCCAACGTATCACCGTGGAGTTGGAAAGCGTTTTCATTTCGTTTCGTAGCATTCCTCTATTGTTTTACACAATAGACTTCGTTTCAGGATTTAACACTTATTGTTCGTCCATGACACAAAAAGCGTTTCATTTCTACGCTCGTTCTCTCGCTTGATAGCAGCTACACCTTACTCTTGATTAGTTTTAGAATATAAGATATTTTGTCTGTACCTCTTTTCGTTTGATTGATCAATCTATGATTATAGGAGATTCATTAGTACACTAGTACTGCATACGGTCGAACACTATTTCTCCAGTGTGCTTTGTCCCGATGCGGTTTTTATCCCGGTGGTTTTTAGTAGCGGTCGGTGTACTTAGATTTTTTCTTTATGTTTTGCTGACATCCATAGTTATTAATGGTATCTATATTATGGTGCTCAATTTCTTTTTGTACAATCGATGTTAGATTTTATAGCAGATTGATGATTTGTTACGATATCAATGGATTTGTATGCATGGTATTGATGATTTGTTACGATTCCGCATGTATATATTTATACAAGGGAATATAACCAAACTTGATGTAACAATTTGATATATATTGTCGAAAGCTTTTTATTATGATAAACACTGATTGCAGGCTGCTCATCAACTAGAACTAACACTCGGAGTTTTTTACACTGCATTCGGTCGAGGACTACTTTCCATTAGGTTTTTTGTCCCGATGGGTTTTTGTCCCAGTGGTTTTTAGTAGGGACACTGTGTACTTAGAATTTTTCTTTATGTTTTGCTGACATCCATAGCCATGTTGTATTTTTTATGGTATTCAAGCTCTTTTTATAAAACTCGATTAAATGTTATACCGCAGATTAACGATTTGTTACGAAATTCATGAATTTGTATGAAACGCAATTATTATGTACGTTATACATGTATATCTTTGTACAAGGGATTATACCCAAACTTGACGTAACAACTGTAAATAAAGCCAAAGACTGTACTGCTGTAATAGATGTCAAATGCAGGTTATTCATCAAGCACCGGCATTGTCACACTGCAATATTGTTTTGTTGTTATTTGGTGGTGGTTTGTTAGCGTAGAGTAGAAATGAATATTGTTTAACAGTTTAGTCGTCCTGTCGAAAGCTGCTCACGTTTTACCGACTTTGTAGGAATAAATAATACCACTGCGTGACAAGATCACGTGAAAAAGCCTATCTATTTTTCGTTATGTAAATCGGACAAGGTTCGGGTGCTGCTTCTTTCACTGTCTTCCGTCGCTACGTGAGAACATACCAAAGCGCATTATATCTGTCCTTACGGTTTCTGTGAAGGAGGAAATTAAGTACGACACAAAGTACCAAACACGAATGGGGGTTCTAACAGCTTTTTTACAGCACAAAATATCTTTGTCGCTAACTGGTGTAGCTATTCAGACTCTGTGCTTCATACTTCCGCCTCAAGGTACGATTCGCTTTTTATTTGATGAAATTTATTTCCATTTTACACCTAACTCAAAATTTTCTTTAAATCTATCAACTAGTTCAATATATAGAGGTTTACAGAAGAAGTCTTACTTGAAAATTAAAATTTTTTCAAGATTCTGAATCAGCGCTTGTCGAGGTGAAGCAATATAAAGTGAAAGAGGTCTAAACAACACAGTGACTGTTTGTTATCATTCTCTGAGATCGAGTGAGACAGAGATTATAGAATGGAACAGGTTCTAAACAAGGAACTCACCGATTGAATTAAGGCCGTAAAAAGTCAACGAGGTAAAAAATAGTTATAAGCCGGATAAATAACAAATCCATTGTCCTGCAAAGAAAACTAACGCTAATAGATCAATTCTGTTTGCAGTAATTATTCATATACGTGTTGTCGGAAATAAGTTTAACAATCATACTACAAGGTGGAGTTTTTTATGAGTCAAGAGTCAACGAGGCGCAAAGCGAAGAAGGTGGAATTGTTTCAATGTGATTTGAAACGCTCATTATTTTTAAACTGTTGAATTGTTTTTATAATAGTGTTTGCCGGTACACTAACAACCGTCACGACGAAGACATCTTGGCGAGTTGGAAGCGACGTGACGTTCGAGTGGTCCTACACTAATGGAGCGGGTCAAACCCTTGCCAGGATCGACTTTGGATTGATGAATATGGACACACCATTAATTTTAATTAGGGTATTCAACAGTGGACGAGTTTCTCAAACAGATCTATCACCACCCTGGAACTGGTACAAAGGACGTGTATCATGGACTGGTAGCTTAGCTGACAAGAAGGCAGCTTTCAAGTTGACAAACGCAGCCTCGAACGACAGCCATACGTTCTACTGTAAGATATTTTGGTCTGGAAATCTTCAGCAGAAGAAGGAAGAACTTAAAATATTAATCACAGGTTAGTAATTTGTTCCTACCATTAATTTTTTTAAATCTGTTGTGAAGAAATTGAAATGTCTATAATGTAAAATATTGAAGCATCGCTATCAGGATACATAATTAAAAATTTAGAATATTTCAAAAAAAACGTTCTCTTTTAAAAATTTAAAAAACACGAGCTTTCAGCAACCGATCCTGTTGCTTCCTTCAGGTGAAATAATGTTTTGGGCCGTTTGTACACCTCGTGTCCATTCGTTTCACCACCAACAAATTAGGCAATAGTCACTGAGCCATGCACATATGAATATATGTATTTATGTAAGTGATTAATTATGGAATCAAAGGAGAACTGAACCCTAAAATCGACTTTTTTTCTTCATGTTGCGTTGACTTTTTCTCAGTGGAGAAATCCTTTGGCTACGGCGTCAAAAATGAAGGCTGATTAGTTCCAGCCGCTCGAACTGAAAAGATTCCTCGTTGAAAAGAGAAGCAGTTCAACCGCTCGCCAGCTTCCCAATAACCTACGCCAAACGTTTTCAACTTGAACTTAAACTACAATTTCTTGAAAAATCGGCGCGACACGAAAAAAACCCTTTTAAATAAGGTCGACATTATACCAGTTTAATTATTTTATTTTAAAATTCATTTTAGGGTTAAGTTCCCCTTTTAACTGAGCTGAGTGAATCCTGACGGGGTTTGGTCTCCGAAATCATACGATCGCGCGAGCGGGAAGCGCACTCTCTTTTATGTTGTATTTATGTGACTAATAATAGTGCTTGGGTTTGTTGGTTCATTTTACTCTTGGACACTTGCGATAAGCCCGAAACTACTTTGTAGACATATTAACTGCTATAGAAGTTATTTGTAAGTAGTTGTTTATAACTGTAAACATGAAACTGGGAGGTTAGGTAGAACTTGTATGGCTAATTCAATTAACGCAGTTATTGTTGTTGTACGGCTCATTATGACAATTTTTTTTAATTTTTCTTGTTTTTTTTGCATTATGGCTTTGAATTTATTGCTTTCTAATTCATCAGTAGTTCTGTAGGACGGTATGGCACACTTTACCTCGCTTTCATGCCGGCGTTCTGATTGCTCGAGAGGTTGTGGTTTGGGATTGGTGGAGCGAGATCATGTGAGGTGAAAAAGGCGGGAAAAAGGGGGTGTCGGATTGGTGGAGAAAGTGGTGGTGGGAGGAGGGTCAAAAAGGGCGGGAAAAGGGGGATCACGTGAGGGTTGAATAAAGGCGGGAAAAAGAAAAAAAAAGAATAAAAGGTTGGGAAAGGGTCGGTAAAGAGTCAGTCGTGCCAAGATGAAATTAAAAGAAGAAGAATAAATAGTGTGCCCTCATTTAGAAGTGACTAAGTTGGAGGCGTACCGCATGATCAACATCTTAGCGTGGAACGGGGAAGTGACTGACGAAGCAAGAGAAGACTGTTCATTACGAGCCTTGGTGGAAGTCTATTGCCATCATGTTTTGGAAAAGATGTTGAAAGAGGGAAATCTCAGGAGCAACAGAGACCATCGGAATAATTTGAGAAAGGTGTTTCAAGAATTGTACCCGGAGGGGGAAACCGTGAACCTGAATGTGCTTTGTCGAAACGTGCTGCTAGAAATTGGAAACAACACGGTCCGATCGCGTGAACAAAAACTAGCACTGTATCAACGTATCGTCCAGTGTTTGAACAGTATCGGCTACCCCGGACTGAGTGTAGAACCTGTACCCGTAGAAACAATACACGTGTTGATGTAACATGTTTTTTTTAAATCCTATTCACTCTAAAACTAGATACAAAATAAAAAAGAAAATTCAAGCGAAGGCTGTGTACGTTGTTTGGTTTGGGATAGAAAAACACCCAGTAGGGGACTTGAGCCCATAACCTTCGGATTAAGAGTCCGACGCTCTACCTCTTCAGCTAACCAGGTTGAGACGAAAGGGTCAAAAGGAGAAATGCCCAATATGGGATTTGAACTCACAACCCTCGGATTAAAAGTCCAATGCTCTTCCTCTTGAGCTAATTGGGCCTCCCTATGTCTCTAGTCTATTTTAAGAGTATAAAGAATCGTTAAGAGGTCCATGGTTTGGATAAGAGAGTAAGAAAAAGTTCCTTCGGGCCGGACTCGAACCGACGACCTCAAGATCTACAGTCTTTCGCCCTACCTACTGAGCTACCGAAGGAGAGTTATCTCTTTACATTCTTTTTTTCAATTATAAAGAGTCGTTAAGAGGTCGATTATCCTCAGAATGATTTTTTTTTTACTATTAGAAAATTACAAAAAAGAAGGTCCATTATCCTCAGAATGTTTTTTTACCCTCCCCGCCGCAATGAGGGATTTTGGTTTAGATTTCCTCCTCCTCGTCGTTTACAGCCATCTCTGCTAGCAGGTGAGCGTGAGCCCAATCGTCCTCGTCTAAAGGGTCTTCCTCGTTGTCGGTGCTCATCACCTCTTGTTCCGCCAAAGCGTGGGCCCGCGCTAGGTCGTCCTCCTCGAGCGCGTCTTCTTCCCCGGCGTACCCGTAAGGATAACTGCGGTACGTCGAGG
>JANVCF010185033.1:0-10484 GCA_025388745.1 Hydrozoanthus gracilis
CCCAGACCCTGTATCTTGCTATCCAGTAAAGGATGACCCCGCTTAGACCAGCTTGCAGGCTACATGTGGGCCCCAGATCCTGTATCTTGTTATCCAGTAAAGACTGACCCCGCTTAGACAAGCTTGCAGGCTACATGTGGGCCCCAGACCCTGTATCTTGCTATCCAGTAAAGGATGACTCCACCTAGTCTAGCTTGCAGGCTGCATGTTGGCCCCAGTCCATGTAATTTGTTATCCAGTAAAGACTGACCCCGCTTAGACCAGCTTGCAGGCTGCATGTGGGCCCCAGACCCTGTATCTTGTTATCCAGTAAAGACTGACCCCGCTTAGACAAGCTTGTAGGCTACATGTGGGCCCCAGACCCTGTATCTTGCTATCCAGTAAAGGATGACTCCACCTAGTCTAGCTTGCAGGCTGCATGTTGGCCCCAGTCCATGTAATTTGTTATCCAGTAAAGACTGACCCCGCTTAGACCAACTTGCAGGCTGCATGTGGGCCCCAGACCCTGTATCTTGTTATCCAGTAAAGACTGACCCCGCTTAGACAAGCTTGCAGGCTACATGTGGGCCCCAGACCCTGTATCTTGCTATCCAGTAAAGGATGACTCCACCTAGTCTAGCTTGCAGGCTGCATGTTGGCCCCAGTCCATGTAATTTGTTATCCAGTAAAGACTGATCCCGCTTAGACCAGCTTGCAGGCTGCATGTGGGCCCCAGACCCTGTATCTTGTTATCCAGTAAAGAGTGACCCCGCCTAGACCAGCTTGCAGGCTGCATGTGGGCCCCAGACCCTGTAACTTGTTATCCAGTAAAGACTGACCCCGCCTAGACTAGCTTGCAGGGTGCATTTGGGCCCGAGACCCTTTATCTTGTTATCCAGTAAAGACTGACCCCGCTAAGACCAGCTTGCAGGCTACATTTGGGCCCCAGACCCTGTATCTTGCTATCCAGTAAAGGATGACCCCGCTTAGACCAGCTTGCAGGCTACATGTGGGCCCCAGACCCTGTATCTTGTTATCCAGTAAAGACTGACCCCGCTTAGACCAGCTTGCAGGCTACATGTGGGCCCCAGACCCTGTATCTTGCTATCCAGTAAAGGATGACTCCACCTAGTCTAGCTTGCAGGCTGCATGTTGGCCCCAGTCCATGTATCTTGTTATCCAGTAAAGGCTGACCCCACCTAGACTAGCAGGCAGGCTGGATGTTGGCCCAGGACCCTGTATCTTGTTATCCATTAAAGACTGACACCGCCTAGACTAGCTTGCAGGCTGCATGTGGGCCCCAGTCCATGTATCTTGTTATCCAGTAAAGGCTGACCCCACCTAGACTAGCTGGCAGGCTACATGTGGGCCCCAGCCCCTGTATCTTTTTATCCAGTAAAGGCTGACGCCGCCTAAACTACCTGGCAGGCTGCATGTGGGCCCCAGACCCTGTATCTTACTATCCAGTAAAGGCTGACCCCATCTGGACAAGCTTTTATGTGTGCCCCAGTCTCTGTATTGTATTGTTTAAATTGTTACTGTTGTCAAAAACTTAGCCTAAGAAACAGAACTTCAAGTACTAGTTACTGAATTGTCACACTTCGGTAAAATCATGCTAAGCGTGATAAAACCATGTCTATAAGAGAGTACATAAACATGCTTTTGAAAGCGTTACACAACACTTATTCAGTTGTTATATTTATTGTTTTTTGCAAATAAAAAGTTTTTGTTATCGTAGAAAACAAGCCATGTTAGTGACAACATGCAAAACTTTAGTTTATCTGATAACAAATGAAAATGAGCCTGAATTATCCGGTTTTAAGTTATGTGTAAACTGAGATCAATGAAAACAGTTGTTATAGTGACAAGGGCCGTGACTTGTAAAAACTGTTTTGCCATTCACACCGGAGCATTTTTGAAAATTAGTAAAGAGCGAAACGAGCTTTAAAACTAATGCTGACAGCTCTGTTCTACCCACGAACTTTTCATTTATTAATGTACGCGTCCTAATGATGATATATAAGTTCTGGGCGATCGGTTTGAGTGTGTCCAGAGTTTTTAACAACGCCAAATGAAGTCGTTTCGCTGTTTACTAATTTTCGGAAATTAGTAAACATTGAAACGACTTCATTTAGCGTTGTACACATTGAAATCTTACACCGAGAAGTTATATATCATTTTGAACACATTTGAACTATTTTCTGATACATATTCCGTTTCGTTTCGCTGTTACTGTAAGACGAAAAAAGTAAGAATATTTCAACACTAAAACACCTATAACCCCAAAAATGTATGGTGTTAAACTAAAAACGAAAGAGCAGACGATAGAAACGTAATCTGGTTCGTCTGGAAGTGTAGACGAGCAGTCTGAAGATAGACTTTACCAACATAGACTTTATATCAACATAATTGGGTTTGAAGCGTGGCTTCAACCGTTGCTGTTTTAACCTTTGTAGCTATTTATTACACAATTGTTTTCGAGAATGTAATATAAGTTTTTGTAGTTTAGTCAGGTAATCAAGGTAGTGTCTTTATCGCATTTATGGTTCTACAGTTTTAAGTTTTCTAAATGCAGCCAAGTTAGTGGTCAGTTCTTTTGTTTTTAGTTTAAGGCCTTACACTTTTTGGATTATGTGCATTTTCTTTATATTTAAGATGGAGTAGGAAGTTTGTATTACATAACTAGCCAACTAGACAAATCAATATCTGCGCCCTTCCTCACTTATACCTATAATCGATTTTACTTACCAGGCGTCACCTAGTGAATGGTATCATGGCAGCTTCTTGTTTGGAGGACAGCAAAGCAAGAAACAACGGAATCAAGTTATTTCGGCTTTTGATCGATCATGGGACAGAAGCGCTTCGGAAGACCCTTGACCATATTCATCCGAATTTAACTGCATCTTTAAATCACAATCACGGTTTGTTGCAACGTTTAAAAGGCAAAAAAGTTCTTCGTCAAGATCAATGGAACAAATTGTTTCCACCCTCAGGAGCTGCTGCAGATTCAAAACAGTTTGATATTACGTTGTTGTTTATTCTGCTCAGAAATATTTGTCCCCACTCCCTGACAGCCCCAGCCTCTGGTTGGGATGATTTACCTTTAGAAGCAGACAGCTCGAAAGAAGCTCATCTTGTAAGAATAAAGTTCTATCGAAATCAAGTGTGTGCTCACATTCCAAAGACTGAAATAAGTGATGCTGTTTTTGAAAAGAATTGGAAAGCAATATCCAGATCTTTAACTGCACTTGGAATAAATCAAAGTGACATCGACTTACTAAAAACAGATCCAGTTGGTGAAGAGGATTACTATAAGCTGTTAGAGGATTGGCGTCAAAATGACCAGTCTATGACTGAAACTTTAAAGGAAACAACGGAAGTTTTTCGCGAGCATTTTAAACAGTTTGAAGCATTTTTAAGGAATAATCAGAGAAAATTGGATAAAGGAAGAAGCGAAGTTCAACATCTTCCTAAAATTAATTTCAATTCGGAGATAAAATTTAATATCGATAAATTTGATCCAAACACTCGTTCTTGGACAATTAAAGACATCAACGAGTTTATCAGTAACGAGAACAAGCAAATCGCCATAATTTCAGCTCCTCCTGGATTTGGTAAATCAATTTTGGCAAGCGTTGTTTGTCACAACTTGTCCGAAAAGGGTCAGTTGGCAGCATGTCATTTTATACAGCACGGGAATCGCTTGAGAAATAAACCGCAAAACATATTAGGGTCGCTTGCGTCTCAACTGTGCGACAATATCCCAGGCTATGGCGAAAAACTTGAAGAAGTTCTGTCGCGCAATTTTGGTGCACAATTGGATGAAATGAATTGTGAGGAGCTGATTTCTCTGTTGCTTGAAGAACCCCTTGCTCTAGTTCCGAGTTTGGAGACAAGGGTTCTTGTGATTGACGCATTAGATGAAACTGATCCGGCAAGAAGAGACGAATTAAGAAGGAGTCTTTTTAACAAACTTCCGAAATTTCCGAATTGGATGAAATGCGTGCTTACGATACGGAAATCAAAGGAAGTTAACAATTTTGCTACTGGTTATGCCCAACTCAGTATTGATTTAGTCTGCACAGAAAACACGGAAGACATTACAAACTACCTTACCGGCAAACTTGGAACATCTTATCCCGAATCAGAGAGTGGAGAAGTTGATAAAGTAGCTTTTGCTCTTGCACGCAGGTGTCAAGGAATGTTCTTGTTTGCTGGTATTGTGACTGAGTTCATAGCTAAAGAAAATGTAGCTCTTGACGAAGTTTGCGAAGTTTTTCCAGAACAACTGTCAGTTGTATATGAAATCTTTCTTCAGCGTTTACAAAGAGAGTTATGTGTCTACCACGTGGACAAAAACTCGGTCAAGGATTTTTTAGCAGCCCTACTTGCTTGTCAGATGCCACTTCCAAAGCCACTTGTCTTGAAAATGTTGGACCAGCCAGAAGCCAGCAAAGTACTAGAACTGATGACTGTGCTTTTCCCGATAGAAAATGATCGTTTGACTATATTTCATGATACTTTTGCAGAGTGGCTCACAGGGAAACTAGCAGAATGTGCCACAGACGGTCACAAAGTTCTTGCTAGACATTGTTTTGAGCTTATCCAGAGAGTCAAAATATACAAATGCTTTCCACAAGATGCTAAGATTGACGAAAAGTATGCTTTGCAATTTGGTTTATTTCACATGACAAAGGCTGAAGGATTCCAGGAGCAGTTAAAGGAAGTTGTTCAAGATCTTGAGATTCTTTCTGCAATTTTTGTCTCGTTGGCGTCTGTTACAAACTTTGTAAAGGAGCTTAAGGTTGCCCAACAAAGTCTTGAGGTACCCCTGGAAGAATTTGATCAACTTATTGAGGATCTAGAGCAAGAGAAGCTCCTCAGAACAGATCCAAGATCATGTCCACAAGTTGTTTTACAAGCTGCTGTTGGTGCACAAGATGTGGATGCGGAAATGAAGCAAAACGCCATCAATATTCTTCGTAGCCCCAAATACAGTCATCTTCCTTGGATTGAAGAAATTTCAGTTACGGCAAAGGAAGTATGGGAAATCGCTCTTTGCCCAACAAAGAACATAGCTGCATGTTGGGGAAAAGGTTTAAATTCAAAGAACTATCTTTCGACTTTTTATATAGACAAAATGCAGTTCATTTGTGACAAATCCTACAGCTCCCCAGAAAGCTTTCCGAGACATATATCCCTTTCCGCAGATGGAAGTCTCCTACTTGTGTTAAGTAAAAACTCAAATCTAGAGGTACTGAAAGTATCAAACCTTGAAGTTCAAAAACGCTTCATGACAGCCGGTAATCCCAATATGTGCTGCTTCATCGGAAACGATTCCAAGATTATTGCAGGTTGTTCCGACGCCAAACTTCGGCTTTTGGACGTAGAAAACGAAAGTGTCGAGTCTGTGTTATCTGAACACAGTGGATCTGTAAGCTTGTGTAGTGCTGCCTGCACTACGCGCTTGCTCACAGGAGATTCCGACGGAAGATTGATTCTCTGGAAGTTTGATTTCCAACTCAAGAGAGAATACATATTGACTGGAGAGTGGAGCACAACCAATGGCTCTGCCGTTTTTTCCCCAGATGGTAACTCGGTGGCAGCTGTGTGCAGGGTGACAACAGGTAGTGGTTCTCAAGTAAACGTTTTCAACGCAGAAAACGGTGGTTTGATGAGACAGTTGCGCATTGGAGCCTGGGGATTCTTAGCTTTTGTGGACAACGTCCATCTACTTGGCAACTGCCAAGGAGCCGAACTTGGTGCCAGTCATGGCCGGGTGTTTGTGGTCGATATTAAGCATAGTCGGACTGCCAAAGTTCAATATCTTCCTTGTTCTTACATTTGGCTTTCTCAGCCACGCCAGATCAACCGTAGGCTTTGTATTGATGCAGTAAGACAAGAAGATCGCTCTAGAAGAATTGTTAAATTCAAGATTCATAACCTGCAGTAACAAAGAACCCGAACAGCTCTTTCACAGGCAGCTGTAATTCGAGAGACGAGCGGGAGTTGCATGCCTGTTGGTTAGCACGTCATCAACGCGCTACTCTATCGGGTGAAAAAACTCTGGTTTGATGATTCGATGGTGTAGTTGTCAAAAACACCGAGACAAAAATGTGCATCAACATGTTTGCACACTAACTTTGTATGATAACACGTCAGAAAAGGACCAAAAATTGAGGATATAAGTTCCGAGCTACATTTGTTAAACAAGTCGAAATTTAAAATCAGAATTGCTCACTCCGATACAAACAAACAATCTTAGCCTGCGGCGCACGTTAAACGAAAACCCATCCAGAGTATTTGCACAGTAGGCATTCTCACACTCATGCGCTGTGCATACATCCCACTTTTTGGCGGGCCACAGGTCCGTTACAAATGTTATGGTTTACGAGACATAAAATTGTTTTTGACTTTGCACGGTAGTTCATAATGATCTGCAGTGTTTAATTCCCATTGTTTAATCTGGGCGACAAAATTCGGTGACATTTGTAAGACCTATGGCCCGCCCAAAATAGTTGGATGTACGCACTGCGGTACCGAGTAGTGTATATACCTTTTCTATCAAGTTTTTACTGTAAAAACTAGTGTTGTTCAGGTATTTGTTGTGACAGCACACGAAAGAAGCAGGGACTGTACACCTTCGCAATTTCAAAAATCGAGGATTTTCAAGGTCTGTTTTTTCCAGGTCTCATTAAACCCGAAACGAAAGCATTAGTGTTCACAGTTTTGTAGTAGTTAATGTCGTGAAAAACCTTAAAACGACATGCAAAAATTAAGCCAAAAGTCTTGATTGCTACGTTAAAGATAAATGCATCTGTTTCTACAACAAAACTCTATGAAGTTTTCCAGAGTTTAACAAAAAAATTTTCAGGGCTTTTCCATGGATTTCAAGGGCTTCAAAAACTTTTCAGGATTTCCAGGGCCCGTGCGAACCCTGAAGAAAGCCAACGGCTACAATTAATGTATTCAGATCGTTCTTTTCAAATTAACTTTATTTAACACTTTAATAATTTTCCCCCTAAATTCAAGACTTTGTCTTACTTTATGATTAATCGAATTCAATTTGTAGCCCTGCATTCCCATGCTGTCGATCGAAATAGCGATATTGTTATAGGTTCGTTACATGACGCAAGCAGGATAGAAAGAAAAAGTACCCAACAAGGTCTCCAGGAGTTATGAGGTTTCCTTGTACATCTGGGTTGTTCCGGGAACACAAGTACCTTTCGAAAAATTTCAGAAAAAGCCATTCTTTTTTAATCACTTTTTCCATATTTGAAGAAGCGGGTCACCTTTAGAACGGACAGTATGTAAACGCGTATACGCCTTTGGCGACACTCCTTCCGAGTATTGTAGAACATGTTAACATGATTACTTTGGTTTTAAATTTTCTTTGAAAAATAATACTAAAGGGGGGATGGGGTGGGAGACAGATTAGAGTACACGTACGAAGCTGCAAAACTGGAATTCATGAGTACTCGGACATTAGCAAGATGGACTGAACCGAGGGTAAACCTGTATTGAAGTTACTCTACTCCCTCGCATCCGCTGCATATGTCGTCACGGAACGCCTTCCTGCGTGACAAGTAATATTGCGAAGGAGACTAGGCGTACTTCAGCAGTAGAAGTGATGGGTAAATCTGAAAGAACTTAGTAGTAACAGTCGACAATCGTTTATAGGCGGATTTCATTGTTTACAAAATAAAGACAAATCTATCTTTCACATTCCAGCAAAACAAGTAAAACATTCGATACAGTGTAGCGCAGTTAGTAATCAGTGGAAGTTTTAGCTTGATACATGAGATACTTTCGGAAAAATGAGCGTCTTGGAAACTTCAAAAATTGGCGATAATTGTATGGAGTTGAGGCAACTCAAACCACACAATCTTTGTAATTGAACAACTTGGGAAGCCTCGTTTCTCTCAAGGTATTCTATGTATTGAGCTAATACTTTCAATCATTATTCACCTTTGAGAACTCTATCGAATCTTTGACTCATTTTGTCTTAATGTTGAAGTTTGATTTAAGCGAATGAGGAAAATGTAAATAATGACGTCATAATGAAACCCGCCTATAGACTTACTCAGTATGGTGCTTATAATACAAACGCGAAAACAAGCTGTCTCTTTGAAGTAAGTTCTCGGGAGGCTCAAACTCAACGATTCTCCCTTTGTGTAAAACCATTACTCTATGAAAATCCACAATTGTGTCCAGACGACTTGTCAAACTGATTACTGTCGCGTCCTTAAATTTACTGCGAATGACGTCTTGGATTATTTGGCAAGTTTCTGGGTCCACATTAACCAGGGCGTCATACAGAACTAAAACTTTGTTCCCGTGCAGCAAGGTCCTTGCAAGACTGATCAACTGTTTCTCACTTGTTGAGAGCACTTCACCGGCGTTTGAGAAATTATAGTACAACTGCCCCGGTAAACTTTCGATAAATGTCTTCATCTGTACTGATTCTAGAGCTTTCCACAACTGGAAGTCTTTGAATCTCTCTGCTGGGTCTAAGTTTGTTCGTAACCTTCCCCTGAAGAGGAACGGCTCCCGCATAATGACGGAGATAGAGCTCCTCAAGAACTGGATGTTTAGGTTAAGAATATCAACGTCGTCTATAATAATACGGCCTGTTGGCCTAGCAAGATGAAACATAGCTGATAAAATTGCTGATTTCTCGTTCTCCCGACCGACTATGGCTACTTTTTCCCTTGCCTTTAGAACAAAGCTCAAATCCTTTATCGCATTTGTGGTGTCAGTCACATTCCTGAATGCACATGCAGCATTCACAGGCCACGTGCCGATTGGCTTTGCCTTAGTTTCGTAGCCGGGTTCTCCTGGAAGACTTGAGGTTTTCAAGATCCGATCAACTGAATTCATAAGGTTGTACGTGATGATCCCTTCGTGGACGGCCCAATGAACCGAGCTCACCAACTGTATAGCGTAGATCATTGCAAGCCCTGTTAAGGCTGGGGTAAAGAGAAAATAACAAACTATTAACCAAGTAACAAACAAATCTTTGATAAAAGGTAAAATCGTTTTGCTTACTTCAAGCTTGTTTTGCCAATTTATAATTGATGTACTTTACTAAATTTATAATTTATTCAAAGCCGATGTCGTTATTCCTTTTAACAACCAATTACATTGTCCAGGGTTCCTGCAGCTCAGGACCTGTTAAATTTACAACTTTTTAATGCCTAAAATCGCAAAATTTAAAACCTGTCCAACGAAGTCACGAAGCTTGAAAATCGTACCCAGGCTTTTTCCACTGACTTGCACGCTCAGCAGAAAAGAATAAAGAAACAAGACGCGTTGTTCATCCGATTGAGTAGCACAAAACTCAGTGAATATCCCAAGAATGTATAGAAAAATGACGGCTATGGAAGGACTCTTTTCATTTCTTTTTCAAATTTAATGCCTTTTAAGACCTCAGGAATCAATTTCACTAAATTTAAGACCTTTTTAAGGCCTTAAATTTTCAACGACACTCATAATGACTTTTAATGACTTTTAATGCCCCGCGGGACCCCTGTTGTCGTCTAACCATTTGTTTTGTTACTCGAGCGGTTGCTTGTTCGACTTGTAATCCTAGGGTCGCGAGTTCGAGCCCCGGTCAAACCGCTGTGTTGTGTCCTCGCGATCAAACAAGACCATTTACCCCATTCAGCTGTACAAACGAGTGCCAGCTTCTGCTGGGGGCTAACTAGTGACAAATCAGTGTCCTGTCCCCAGGGGATTAAAGATTCTCATCCGCTTAACACTAGGGACCGGACCGGAGACAAGAGTCGGCGTAATGGGCCACTAGGCCCAAAAAAGGGTTTAGTCTAACTACTTTTCCTTTGTTGCTTGGTTAGAATTTAAACCAAAATTTCATAGCGTGAAAAACTAGAGTTTACGTTTTTATGTTAGCTTGAACAATACTTTTCTGTTACTCGTGTTTTAGTCGAAATATCCGAAATCTTGTTTGTCTTGGAACCCTATTTATCGGCATATTTACAATTTTCTCTCTGCCATTTTGTCTCAGAGGTCGGTATGTGCAAGCATTTTGAGCCAGCGTTACCTTACAAGTGGTAAAAAACTCGTGTCGAAAGTTAAGAGGTAAAAAAATTTTACCATGGCCCTTCTAGGCCAACGTACAAACCAACAGATCGATAGGTATGACGACGTTACAGCTGAGCAGCGGTAGTACGCATCAATGCTAATAACAATAACACCAAAGTAATAATGACCTGCATCAGCCATCGCAAACACCGCCGACAAAGCAACAGCAGACAGGAAAGCCACACCAATCACCTCCAGTCTAAGGGCCAGCCATCGATGAAACGCCGTCATGCTCAGCCACGCCTTACTTTCTCGGTTTTGATAGCTGCAAAAGAAATTGACACCTAATTAATGTTCCACTTAGTAAGCATGGATGCCACGAAGCCCTAGAAGAAGAAGAAGAAGAAGAAGAAGAAGAAGAAGAAGAAGAAGAAGAAGAAGAAGAAGAAGAAGAAGAAGAAGAA
>JANVCF010185044.1:0-10481 GCA_025388745.1 Hydrozoanthus gracilis
AACATCAGTAGTTAATATCTCGAGAACCATAAATAGTCTCAACAAAGATTTTTTTCGCCCCTACTCCTCATTTAGCAAGTTTATTCTCTGAGATAACAAAGCAGTTCATGTTATATACACTTAAAAGCTTTTTTTCTCTTATTTTTCTGTTTAGTTTGTTGTTACAAGCGGGAGTAGATGTAAACGCCAAGGACATCGACGGCTGGACCCCAGTCCACGCCGCGGCCTACTGGAATCAAGAAGATGTATTAGAGGTTCTATCTGAGCACGGCGCGAAACTTGATGCTACTGATAAAGTGGTATGTGAAGATACTTTAAAATAATTTAGTGAGTTTATTTGAATTGGGTTAAAAATAGCCCGCTTGCAGACGGTTGGGTGTTTTTAGTGCGGAAATTAAAAGCCACGTGCACAAGGGCACAGTGTTGCTGGAAACTCAAGATGGCGGCAGTGTTGTGCCATGTGAGTTTTTCGCACTGAGAAACCATACAACTGCCTGCAGGCAGCTGGAATTAAAAGGATTTTGATAATTTATAACTTGATCATCCTATAGGTTCTAAGATAAAATTATCATGAATAAATATCTCCAACTTGTTCAATGCATTTATAACTTTTTGAGTTTTACTTTATTAATTCTCACAAGGATAAAAAAAGCGCAGTTAAATGCGGTAGTAATGATTCAGAGTGGCAAGAGAAGGTTTCGTTAACCTGGTACTGCTTCCGTCTAGCTCATATACGTACAGTGAAACCCCGTTTAAACGGTCAAAATTGGCAGTATTAACCGGATATCGATGGCCGTCTTAACAGGGTAGGATTGAACTTCATGACTTAAAGGACATTATGTTTCAAACATGCTTTGAACAACATACAACACTTTTTAATGATGATCAGCTAGTAAAACGCCAAAAATGTATATTTGTGTTGTCCAAAAACAAAACACCACAGCGTTTCGGAATATTTTATCATTGTCCTTAATTTCAGGTTTGGTCGGTGACAATAAAATTTCAGCATTGTTGCACATGCGTGCTGACGAAGTAGAGAAAGCCAGTAAAATGGCACTAAAGCTTCACGGGTCAGAAGGAGCTAAAACCCCAATCGGCAAACCTTCTTAGGCATTCAAATGTTTGATCAGTAAAGTTGTTTATTTATTTTGTTAGCTTCACTACTCTTAGGTAGTTGGAGAACCCAACAGGTTTTACCTCCCAATTATTGGACTCCCTGGGTATACGGTTTAACGTCCTTATCCGAGAAGGTGCGAAGGACTAACCGTCTGCAGATGTTAGGGCAAAGGCAGCACCTTCTCCTCAGTTTTTTTAAAACCCTGAGTGAAAGTCTGGCACCAGAACTTGAACCCGGGCCTCCCGCACGACAGACTGGCGCCTTACCAACTTGGCTAACCTTAAGAAACACTAAGATCGATATGCAACAGCCATTTTAGTTTCCTAAAATTGGTTTATATCCCAGCTCTGCTAGTAGCGATATCTTGCTTTAATTCTTTCATTCCTTCATTATTTTAATACTGCTCTGTTTTTCTAGGGTAAAACTGCGTCTGACATAGCCGATGAAGATATAAAGGATCTTATAAAAAAGCTAGAAAGAAAACAAAAGCAAAGCAGAAACACCAAAGTGGTAAGAACACGTCCACTAGTATTGCTGGTCAAATATTGTAAGCTCTTGTTTCAAGGGTCACCCGGGAACAGGAATACTGTAGGATTTGATAACTACAGTTCTCTGTTATTTTTAGAGAATTATTTCAACTGCTGAGGCAGCGTTAAAACAACTCAATCTCATAGAGTGAAAAATATTAAAAAGTTGCAATAAAGTAGAAAGTTTCGTGCTTATAGATAGAACACCGAGAGTTACTTTTCCGTCTAGATTGTCTTTTCTAGAATTTGTCCATGGCTTTTAAACTTAATTTATTTAAGTTATTACCATTTTTTTTATAAATCATGGTACTACTTGGTCACTTGTTTGCCTGACTAAACCGTTTGGTTATCGTTAGAGTTATAATTGTTCAGATTTGGATTTTACAGTACTGAAATTGTATGTCTATTCTCCTTTCCAGGCACCACCACCCGTCAGGACGAATCTTAACGCGCCTACCACTCGAACTAGAAGGTACACTCTCTGGAAACCGATTTCTTACATAAACTAGAACAATGCTAAAAGTGTTGGTTATTCTTTTTTTTGTAGTTTATGTTCTAAGCTAGCTAGTTTTTAAACTTTAGATATTTTTGTGCACAAACAAAGGTTTCCGCTGACTTGGCAGGAAAGGAATCGAAACCACTAGAGTCTGAGCTACATTTTTTGTGTTTTAACTGTTAGGGTCTCCATTACACGAGTTAAAGCACCAAACCTGTCCTTGGGAGACATCATTCAAGAACGAGCTGCGTTAGAGGCAACGAAACACGGCAATATGCCACATTTTGCTGCTGGTAGAGGAGACAGAAGAAATGACAGCGAATCCGAAGACAGTGATGAAAGTTCTGACGACTCAGAGGAAACACCCAAGCCAATAACTCCATCACCAGTAACCTCACCTCGCCGTAAAGTGGCAGTCGCGTTAACTAGGCCTGATTTGCCATCAGTATCAGAAACCTCTGAGCGAGGATCATATTAAGTTGTTTTCATCATCACTAGATTGGATTTGCCGTCAGTGACAAAATCTTTAAACATGAAAATTAAAAAGCAAAACCAATACGACTTGTGTAAGAATTATTTCTAGTACAATACTTCAGCTTGCTATACCAGCCTCCATCGGGTAAATAGAAGAAATCTGATTATTTTAAGACTGGTATGACCAGCTGAAACATTGTATTGAAAATATTTATCACAGTGTTGTATTGGTTTTGTTTTAATTTTTTTATCTCAACTTTTTCCAGCTAAAATTGGAAAGATCATCTAATGATCCAAAGTTGCTTGCTTTTACTTTGACCTTTTGACACATTGATCATGCTTGTTCTACACTATCGCAGATATAACATCTCATCAGCATCTAGAGCGTTTTTCTAAATATTTAAACTAAAATCTAGAGCGAGAGGAATATCGATTTTTACATTGTCGCTATCTAGATCTTTTATTAGTGTTCGAATTCTGAAAAAATGAACTTATAGTGAAATTAAAACAGAAAGTTCTTCTTCTTAGTTTTAGAAATAGATCGAAAACGAGAGTATTTACTGATTCAACGGTTTGAAAAGATATCTCATTGATATGCGAGCCGCCTTCTTTTTGAGAAATGCCGCCATGACTTTCCCATAATATGAAAGCTCAAAAAACTGTACGGTGTGTCTAAACTCTTTGGTATTTTGAATAAATAATCATCTGAATTAGAAAATAAACAGTTTGTTAAAGTGTTACCCTACCAAAAGCTCATACACAAATCACTATTTAGTGGGAAAATATGAAGCGACGTATTAAAAGAAACGAATGAATGAATGGATAGTGAGTAGCATAGGACCAATAAATAGAAACACATTCAGTTATCGTTCAATTCCACCACTCCATACAGGTCTTAACATCAAGGGAGAGCTGGTGGGAACAAGTTACCCAGCTGGCTTCTCCCTCCCACCCTGGGTTGCCTGCTTTGTATGTACAGCTTTTCATATTTGTTCCACTTTGTTAGAACTTTTGGTGGACCTTCAAGCTCACCACTTGACCTACCTAAAAACTTGGCACAGCTCATGCGCATTACCGTCTGGCGTACGGATTTCAGTTGTAAATATGACTTTGGTCATGCGTAGTTTTAGAATATCGACCTCCTTCCTAAGCGAAAAAATGGCTCGATTCCAAAGTCTACAGAGGCAGGTGCAAGCAATTTGTTAAATCAACAAGCACAGTATCAACACCAACAGAGCTACAAAAGCTGCACGAAATGTGTTCCGGTAGTATTTGAATGACAGGAGTTTGGACGGAGAGGAACTTTTAATATCAGCTACACTGACCAGTCAGCGCGCACAGGATAATTACAGATAATTGTTTTGCACAGCAATAAAATTCTTGTTTCACTTTCTTTTTGTTTTTTGCTGTTCTTTATAAACAAACTTCAAATTTTCTCAGCAAATTCATTTTGAAAAATTGCCGTTGAAGCCGTTGCTCGATGTTTACAGATATCTGCGACTAACTGGAAAAGGCGGGAAATCTTCAGTCAGACAGAAACTGTAATCGTTAACTGCTTTTAATTGTTTCAAGCTCCAAAAGTATGAAATAGTACATGATTTCTCTTTCACGATTCAAAATTTTTATTGCGCGTATACATCTTATAAGATTTTACTGTACATGTCAGTACAGTTTCCGCCCTCAAATAGCTTAGGCTAGTCGTTTCGAAGTCATACCTAAAAGAACATGTTACAACAATTTGGATCAATTGGGTATTTCGCGATTAATTCACGGGTGAACATAATATTCATTTTTTAATACAAATATCCGCATAGTAATAATAGATACTTGCAATTGCAAATTTAGAAAGAGAAATTATCGTTTTTGAGTTAAGTTTCAATCAATTCGGCGTCTCAAACCTGCATTTTTATTGATTTTGACCAATGTCTTATTTTGTTTTGATTGGCTCGGTTTTCTTTGTGTTAGTTTACATATATATTCATGTTTTCATAAAGATGCGCTCCCGAGTTTATAAATTATATTCAATACATTCTATAAAATCCAGGTTTGAATGAAAAATTGTCTTCTCTCTTAACATTGCAATAAATTTTCAAATTTACACCAATTAGAATATTACTTTTCATACTTTGGATCATTAATTCGAAGGTGTGCCTGTTCAACTGTATCTGTTGGGATCAAAATGAAACACGTTTATTTTCGTGATTGATACGAACTATCGGCCATAAACTCCGATAAGATGAAAAATCTCATTTACTTATTTTAGTCCACTGTCCATTGTTTTAACTCCTCTGTGCTAGGATCATTTTTCATTGCGCCTTCATCGCAAAGGCCTGACCATTATATTATGATAAAAGTTATATATAAGCTACAATATATGAAGCCATGATAATTAAAACTGTCACTATTAAAATCATATGGTGCCGGAATTGAACTAAATGTGGCATATTATGCCGCCGTTGTATTCATTAAGTTTCAGTGTTTCGTGTTTCAAGAATCAAAGATTTCTCGTGCAAGCATAACTTATCTCGCCAGTTACAGGTATTTGTACTTTCCAAATACTAAATCATACTAACGGAGTAGTTGATCGAAGTTTATCGAATTCGGTGTCTCGATCCAGCTTGTCTGCATGCGCACATCGTAATTTATTTTTTGTACTTCACGGCTTAGGCCAAGTTTGTTTTCGTGCTCATGAGCTTCAACAATATTGATCCAACCAACTTTGTTTGATAAAGAAAATTTTTGGACAACAAGTGAATGTGAATTTTAGTGTTAGTGATTGGTCGACCTACTGACATTTTTGCCTGAAACGCATGATAGGTTTGTTTTGGCTATCGGTTTGACAAATGAAGAATCTCAAACTATTTCCTTAACTCATATATGCTGACTTGATCGTAAAAACCTGATCCAATATACGTGCTTGAATTGAAATTACGATATAAACTTTTACGCATTATAACAATCACTGATTTCTTATGCAAGCACAGTGTATCTCGCGAGTTACTGGTATTTATTTTTTTAGATGCTAAATTCTACACAGTACTTGAAGTTTATCGGTTCTAGCATCTTAATCGAATTCGAACCAATTTGTTTGACGGCGAGATGTATAGACAATTGTATGCTGTTAATTTGATTAGCTTTGTCATATTTAGCCTAGTTTATTACCCGTGCCTTTAATATGCGGCTTCCATAATATTATTCGTTCTATTTCCAGTTGCTAAACAAAACCATTGAAACAAGAAAGTTCCAGTAATATTTAATGATTTTCGGTCGAAGTTTCGCAAGGAACAAGAAAATATCAACTTATCAACGTAAACAAAATACTACTTTTTTTAACCAATTTTCTTCTTTGTTGCTAGTTTTTAATAGCAATGGTAATGAAAACTGTCAATCAAAGTGCTAAATTAGTTTTTATGAAAAATATTCAGTAAGTCGGCGAGTATGCAAAAACAATAGCTGCATAAGTTTTGATCAACTTAAAAAGTCAAATTCGTCAAGATTTTTGTTTAGAAAATGTGAACATTTGAACATTAAAACCTACAAACAGTTCTGCCAGAATTGAATTTCTTATCCTTTTTTTTCTTTATTCTGGTTGGCAAAAGCAGAAGAATCCTGAAATCCCATTTAGTGCTTAAAATAGTGCGAGCTATTCTGAGCCGATCAGCTTTCAAAGGCTGACAATAATTTCACTTGTAACCGGAAATAATGAAACCATCAAGTTTCGAAGTTGATCAAAAACTTTTTTTCAAAGTGTACGCGAAAATGCCAATTTGTGAAATTGAAATTAACCATTTGAGTTTCCTTTAAAGTCATAATTTGTGCAGAAAAAAATAAAGAGCTTATTAAATCAACCAAAATGATAAAGTTCATTTCCTCGGTGGCATGATTGATGCTAGTAAAGACCTCGCAAAAATTAATTTGTTTTAAGATTCCTGTATCCGCTGTATCCGCTGTTTACGATACTAGCGTTCTCCTGAAATGCCCTACCTTGGTTTTTTTTACTACATTGATACGTGATAGAATAAATTTGATGTTTCGTTTTTATTTTTACCTTGCGAGACTTGGGCAAAGTTGGATAGAAATTATCATTGCTTTTCTCGTTCGAACAAACAATTTGAAACTTCCAGAGAAATAAATTGCAAAGCGAAACCGTAGTTTTTTTTTAAAAAAAAATAGTTATGTCCTTATCACCCTTGGATTTGTTGTTCAAAACTTCTTAGGCCACTGGTACATTGATTTTACGTCTCAGGTTTTTAAAAATCTTTCAGTATTGTCTAAATCATTTCACCTTTCACACTTCATTCTTTCCGAACAAACATACAACTTCGTAGCACGAATACATCAGTTGTTAACGTAGAGTACAGTCTTGCTTGGGAAAAATAAAGGCTCCTTACAAAATGACAAAAAGTGAGTTTGCCGATCGACGGCAAGAAGTATGTATCTTTGCACGATACCTAGTAGATGATAAATGACAAATTGTCGGAATGACATTTTGAACGAAAAATGCCTGATACCAATAGCACAGATAAATCAAGAATTGGGCAGCGTCTTCGAAAAAAAACCCCGGTAATCCATGACTTTACACTGCAAGAAAGCTCTATTATAGTTTTACAACATATTAAAAATTCAGCTTGGGTAATTCATAAACCTTTCGCTGCGAGTTTATATTTGACATTAGTGCAACACTCCGCAAACAGTCACACTTTGCAGTTCAAAAAATGCTACTGCGGTGTCAAGTTTCGTTTTAAATTTTACACCACAAGAAGTCCTATTATATTGTTACATGTTAAAAATTCAGCTGGGGAAACTCATAAACCGCCCTTTGCGAGTTTCGAAAGTCGAGACTAATTTTGGTTGTTTTTGCTTCAAAACTGAACACATGTCACGCATGACTCAACAAACTTGAATATGTCAATTGCAAACTCAAACAAGTTGTCATACTTGGTCTCCGAAATATTTTACAGATTAAATGGTTGGGCATCATCTTGCTGGCATTCTACAAACACTATAAAGGGAGTGCAGTTTGCCATAGAAGAATACTGGCTTCCTCCGGCTAATCGAATTCACGGAATCAATGGAATCAATAGCGGAATCAACGGAATCTCTTTGAAAACAAAAAAGAAATATTAAACAAAAAAACAAAAAATAAACAAACAACTTAACTGGGCAAAGGGAAAAATGTTCAAACATTATTCGTTTTCGCGTCATAACAAACAAGACTCGAATACCTGATTGTAGTGGTTTTGATTTGTGGCCTTTGCTTTTCACCAGCGGTTACTTTGGAAATAGTTTTAAAAAGTCATCGATGATACAAGTTAAATAAAAAAAAAGGTAAGAAAAGTTGTTCTATTTAATTGTATTGGGAAAAATTAAAAAAAAACCCTTAGGCGTACCGGCCAGGATTGGAACTTCGACCGTCTATAACATGGCGTCCAAACTGGGCCACGAGGGAAAGTCCTGAAATGTCTTGTTCAAGATTAGCTATGATTTGGACTAAAGTTTCTTTTTGATATTTCATTGTTTCCTGGGTAATCATAATAATAGGGTTTCTGATCGAGTTGAGTATTCACAGAGGACGAACGCATAACGATCCCCGTAAGTTCAGAACATTTTTCTCTTTAACTTTATTTTGTTTATTTTATGTTTTTTTGTTTTCAAAGAGATTCCGTTGTTGATTCCGTTGATCCGTTACTGATTCCGTTGATTCCATTGCTTCCATTGATTCTGTGAATTCGATAAGCCGGGCTTCCTCCGCATTTATACAAAAAGTGAGCGTGCGTGACATGTGTTCAGCTTTGAAGTAAAAACAACCAAAATTAGTCTCGACTTTCGAAAATCGCAAAGGGCGGTTTATGAGTTACCCCAGCTGAACTTTTAACATGTTGTAACACAATAATAAAGCTTTCTTGTAGTGTAAAATCTGTGACAAAGCTTGAAATCGCAGTTGCTTTTTCGAACTGTAAAGTTAGACTATTTTCGGAGTGTTGCGCTAATGTCAAAAATAGTCTTGACTTTCGAAAGTCGAATCTCGCAACTCGCAACTCGCAACTCGCAGATTAGACGACCTCAACTGAACCGCAATTTTAAATTGGCCAAACCACAAGATAAAATATTGACGGCTAGTTGCATGGTAGAAAATATATTCTGTAATAACTAAATATATATTTTCTTCTGGGCAACAACGTTAAGGTTATGTAGTGTTGAAGTTTAGCTTAATATGGCAATGAGCATTGCCCAATGTTGTAATTGTCAAATTATCAGTTCTGGATAAATTAATTGATTTTCATGGCAACAGATGGCTAATTTAGGAAATATCGTGTGGATTTTCTTTGTTTTAAAAGCTAGTTGGTTTACAAACATTTTTCAAGATCAAAGGACAGTTAAGAACATACTGTCGTTATACGTGTTGATCAATCGGACTTTAAAATTAAATTATTTATTTTTTCACATTCAATTTTTCTGTTCCAAATAAAATCATTGTGACAAATTCGTCGCCTAGAAACTCAAGCATTAAGAGCATCCCCTTTTCTTCGTTCGATGAATCTCTGAATTGAAGATATTTTTAGCCTCTATCTCACTATGACTCCCCTAGACTCCTTCTCATATTAGTAGACTCATAAAGTGCTTGAAGATTGAACTACGGTTAAATGTATCTAATTTTTTTTTGTTTCAATGCAAATTAAGGCGGAACTGCCCTACACGTGGCTTGTGCGAAAGGATACTTAAAAGTTATAGAGTAAGTTCAAAAGAATATTCACTTTATACTTGTATTGTTTTAGGTCGAATTTACCGAAAAAGTTAATGAATAGACAAAGAAAGGAATATGGTATTAGTCATAAAGTTTCAACTTTAATTTTCCTCAGTACAGGATATAAGAAAGACAAAACTCGCTATTATAAAATCCCATTTATTTGTAACTTCTCCATCCTAGTACAGAAAAAGCTCGACTAATTAGTAAAACAACATTGCAAAGGCATAGAGATTAAATTAGCATTTACAACTTGTAAAGTAGGCAGTTTGTTCACGGTGAAAGACCCGGTCCCAAAGGAGTGAAGGTCGTGCGTCAACCACAAATTGACTTGCGCAAGCATTTCTAGACACGCGTTCAAGAACATCTTTCAAGCGACAAATCGTCACATATATTTAAACACGTAAATGCTTCGACCAAATGCCGTGAAGCCTTTTCAGCAGAGTGTTTTAAAATTTTGGACACTGCTGAAACTGAATACCAAAGTAAACTTAAGGAAACCATGCACATCAAATGGCTTAACCCCGTGCACGCTAAATCAACAAGTCACATCTGCCGGACTCTCTTTATCTCTTTAGTCTTTTGTTTTTGTTTTCTTTTAATCTGCATGCTACTTTCTTTATATAATAATAATAATTATAGTTCACATTCCATGTTACATTTGCGCGAGATTAAATGCTGTTTAAATAACTCATGAACTTAATGTACTTCCGACTGAATGAAATAAAATAAAAATAAAAGATCATGACGATTGAAAGTTGTCATATTCACCTTGAAATTATTACCTCCTTGTATTATTACCTGATGCACTTCATAAGTATGTTGGTTCTTTCTTGTTCAAACTTGTCAAAAAGCAAAAACACGATGAAAGAGTTCTCAGAACTACAGGACTTAAGGGGATATTAATTTACAACTATAACTTGTTGAGGAAATTGTTGAGGACAAGCCTCGATCACGGGTGGAGCTATAGTATAGTTTCGGGACGGTTTTGCAATTTTCTATCAATTATTAGCTTTAAAATAAACTTTTAGAATTTCATAAAAAAAACGAAATCAAATTTCTTCTTAAAACTAAACCCACACAGGAACTCTGAAAATTCTCAAGTTTCTTTCCTTTTTTTTT
>JANVCF010185055.1:0-16547 GCA_025388745.1 Hydrozoanthus gracilis
GATAAATAGACAGGAGTTAGAACTATCTGGCCTGCATTCTGAATCGATTTATAAATGTAAATTCGCTTGACTACAACTTGCTTTTCCGACGCTTATCCTCAGATGTAGATGAGTGTGCACCTGCTCTTAGATCATGTGACCCAAATGCAGAATGCATGAACACACTGGGAAGCTTTGAATGTCGCTGCAGGCCTGGCTACTCAGGCAATGGGCGATCTTGTGTTCGTAAGTATGCTTGAGCAACACCCGTTATTGGTTTTTCTACACTTGGCCTTTGCTATTTAAATCAGCTCTTTCGAAGCGGTCCGGGGTAACAACGACAGCTCTACGTTCTACGTGTCTTAAATAACGATTATTGCTTTTTACTTCTTTAATTCACCGAGTCTACGTCGGTTGGACGTAAACGGTAAAAACAACATTAATATCCAAATAATATTCATGCCATTAGATTGGAGTCGAAATGGTTTTGATATCAATGATGATGTTATATATAATGATGGTAATGATAATGATGACGATGTATATACACCCTTTTGAGGTAAAACATATGAGATACGACCAAAAAGAATATAGGTATTATGACCATTGTTGAATATTTCGTTGCTGACTTTTTGAAGGAACAAACGGGCTGCACAGCAAGGATGGTTTAGGCATTCTGCACTTTTTTCAATGTGTCGAATAAACGAACACATGCGGGTCTCTAAAAAATTTAATGGGTCACATCTTTTATGTTTTTATGTTGGAAAAAGGGCCAACCATTCTTCAAAAGGATGTATATGATAAAAACAATAATGATAGCAATGACGATGATTATGATTTTGATGATAATGACGTTGAGCGTTGACGATAATACTGACAATAATACTGAGCAGTAGTAACAAGATATCTTTTAACAAGCTGATATAAACATAGGCTAGAATTTTGATGTCTTCTTTTCAAAGCTACATCTCGTTATGTAAGTTAATAAGGGATCGCGTTTTTTAAGACAAAAAGCGTAGCATTCCAATGATTCGTCATATTAGATCAATTTTTAAAGCTTAGGTAAAACAAATCATTTCTGTTCATGTTCTAATAATCAAAGTTTTGTTTGCCAAACTTAGGAGATGACACTTGTAATGGGATTAAGTGCGATAGTAACGCAACGTGCGTCCGGCAGCGATGTGTGTGTAACGCAGGATATTCAGGAGACGGTCGCACTTGTTTTGGTAAGTGTTACACCATTTCAAAAAGTACGCCAAAATTGGTAGTGGTCTAGTGTCAAACACAAAGAACTCAGTAAACAATGAGGAAATAAAACAGCATCGCTTGTGTTTCTAGACCGTAATAGAAGACGCTATTATAAAGAAGAATACGAAAAGTTTGTTGCGTTGAGGGAAATCGAGGTGAAAACGAGCAAATACGTTTTATTATACGTTTAGATTATAACCTAGAAGTTTTTAGATAGAAAATTTTTACATGCGTTGTGTGAGGTCATCCGATGGTTTCTTTTCAAATAATATAGTCGTCGATTTTAAATCAAATGTATAGATTTCGAAGACTTCAAGAGATTAACAAGAATGTCGAAGAATATGGTCGGCAAAACAAACTACCCCACGCCCTACACTTTTCACATTCAATAGACGGTGGTCATAATACTTAAAGGCCACGTTACACATGTATGGTTTGTGCAACTAGTTCCGAGAAAAATTGCAGAAGGGGTGTTACACGGCGCAATAGCTCCAGCAACTTGAAGAAAGTAGCTGCAATAATTGCGAAAAGTAGAACCGGATTCTACTCCTGCTGCAACATGTATCGCAACGATCTTAGTCCTGTAAGGGATGTTCGCTGCAATGGTTTGGTTAACTTGTTTCGCAACACTATTGCGAGACAAGTTGATCGAAAAAATTGCCTCATGTAACCTTGCTAATAAAAAACACCATTATGTTTTAATCCGTTTAGATGTAGACGAGTGTGCTGGGGACAGCATGTTGTGTGACGCTAACGCGGACTGCATCAACAATGTGGGCAGTTATCAGTGTCGATGTAAGAGAGGCTTCACTGGTGATGGACTGCGGTGTATTTGTAAGTCGGTTGAACCATTGGCTGACTATGAGAAAACTGTTTTGTTTTCGTACATAATAATCGATGACAAAGCTTGATCAGAAGTTAGCAGGAAGTCACTTTTTTATAACATATTTACCTAATATAAAACTGGTTTAGAGGTTAGTAGGAAAAGTATTTGTTTATAACATTTTTCTTGACGAATATTTTATGACAAATTACCTTGCTGGAGCCATTTTCGTTTGCCGTAATTAACATCAGCTATTAGAGCTCGGCACCCTTGAAAATAATTTGTTTTCAAGACTAATAACTTGAACCTAATTACCGTCGTTCTTAAAAAAGCAGAGTAATGAGAGACAGAATAACATGGCCATACTTAACATCTAAGTTCCAGTTCATCTTCTTCATATCAATCAAAATTTGAACTTGAGAAAACTGCCGTTAGAGCAACCTGACTATACTAAACATTTAAACTCCAGTTCCATACCGATCAAAACTTAGACATGAAAAATTTGTCAAGAGAACAACCTAGAATTAAGGAGCCAATATTTTCTTGCTATGATGAAACTAGATTTTAAAGACAATTCGGTTTGGATTGAATTCTCTTTCCATAAAATGTTACATGTTTAAAAATAATCTATGATTCTTAGCTTAAGTAAAAAAAAGATTATATGAACTAGACCAAACTTTCCTCTTCAGCCGATGGCTCATGTGGCGGTCAGTGGTGTGATCCTAAGGCAAGATGTGACCAAGGAAAATGTGTTTGTAGAACTGGTTACCAAGGAAACGGTCTTAGGTGCTTTGGTAAGGAACTGAGGCGTCTTTATCAATAGTGTTAATTGATACTTGAACTTCTCCTACTAACTACCTGCTAACTGCAACCTAAATCAAGTTAAGTTATATGTTGAATAGTTTTATTGCATTTTATGAAGTTTTTGGAACTGTGCTTTATACCTCAGATTAAATTTATAAGATATCTTTGAGCACAACTTGTTTTAGTCTTCTAAGAACTAAGAAACTGACGAAAGAGTCCTCTCTTGTCGCAGATGTTAACGAATGCCAACCGTTTAAGAACCGCTGTCACCCAACATATGGCGAGTGTGTCAACACCGTAGGCTCATATGTCTGTCGCTGCCGACCAGGTTTCCAAGGAAATGGCGTTGACTGCAAACGCAAGTGTTCTCCTTAAACATCTCCTTCCACATTATAACATTTTAGACTTATCTTCTCCAACTCATCGAAATACAAGTATAGCAAGCTGTTTCAAAGAAATTAGCCCTTAAATAAGCCACTTAACTAGGTCATTCTTTGGAATACAAGTGAAACAAGCTGTTTCCAAGAAATAAGCTTTGAAGTATTGCCACTGAACTAGATCATTTTTTTGGAATACAAATAAACAGGCCAATTCCAAGAAATAAGCCCCCGAATAAGCCACAGAACTATTGATTCTTTTTAATACAAGTAAAGCAAGCCAATTCCAGGAAATAAGCATTGGAATAGCTAGGTATGACTAGATATGGTTCTACATGCCTAGTCATACTTTGAATTATGAGTAAAGCAAGCCAATTCCAAGAAATAAGCCCTTGGAAAACTTCAGAGCTAGAACTTTCTTTCCCGTTCAAAGTTTTTTGTTTGGTGACTTATTGTACATTGGTTCAGCTACCTATTTTATCACAGTAGTTCGTTTCTAGGGTTATCTAAACAAGTGCACTTTTTTTTGCACTTTTTTCAGCGGATGGTTCGTGTGGTGGTCAGCGGTGTGACTCTAACGCAAGATGTGACTTTGGACGATGCGTATGTAAATCTGGTTACCAAGGAAATGGTCTCAGATGCTTTGGTGAGAAAGAAAGACTTTCTTGATTTGTTTAAACATTGTAATGAAGAACTTTTAAAACTGTTTTAAAGTAGTTCGTGCATGATGTTTTATATTTGTAGCAACGCTAACTTTTGTTTATTTAGAAGCTATACTGTACCCTGATTTCAGATACATGCCCTATAAAGCGACATAAACAAGGAAATGACCGAATGAACAGTTTAACACTTGAATGTTTGTTGTAAGTTTTGCGAAAGCTAAATTGCGCTCGCTTATTGGCTAGTTCACATTCTGTTTATATGCAGGTTAGTTCAAATAGTTTGAAAGCAAATGAAATCATTATCAGAAAAAGGAAACAAGCTTGGTTCAGTCAAATTAAAGCTCAAACAATCAGGTTAAAGAACCCCTCTCCTCTCCCCTTAGAAACAGAAGAAATCAAAACAGACGTTTCGATCATCACAGGTGACTAATGTTTTTTGATTATCGTTCGCTAAGACAACGTCCTGTTTTTTGTTTTTGTTTTTGCCTCAGACGTTAATGAATGTCAACCGTTTAAGAACCGTTGCCATCCTACCAACGGCGAGTGCCTCAATACCGTTGGCTCATATAGCTGTCGCTGTCGACCAGGTTTCCGGGGAAACGGTTTCGACTGCAAACGTAAGTGTTAGTTCCCAGGTGAAAGCTGGAAAAACTATTTTGCGTAGTTGTTGATTCTGATTAATAACGCCTATATTTCTTGGAAAAAATGCATTTATTTCGGAACGATTGTTATCATTATCGACATCATCTTAATGATAAGATTATAAAAGATGGTGACTGTGATAAAGAGGATTATTATAAAGGTAACGACAATGATAATGATTATACAGGGTAACCCCTAAACGAACAACCAGATAAGACGGACCCCGGACGACGGCGTGTTCCTTTTTCTGGATAACATATACGATGTAATGCGTGCAGACATAAGGAGGCATTCCTTTAAAAAAACCGCAAAATTTGAACCAAACCTGCTCTTAAATTTAGCCCTAACACTTTTATTTAGCTCTTATAGTATTTTATTTTTAGGCACAATAAACCAGTTGGGAATTACAGAAACACAAGAGCGCGTCGGGATAAAATGAAATATTCATCAAATTTAAGAAAGGAATAACAATGAATTCCCATCCCGCTTCATTGCGTTCTTTTGCTTTAGTTTCATAAATTTTACATTTTATCCCGACACGCGCACGTGTCAACTGTCTTATAGACTTTTTACAAAGCCTCTGTCAGTTTATGTTCCATGGAATTTATCATGTACATCATTTTAGAATATCAACTCTCTAACGACGGGTGAAGGCCCAGAAACTCAATTTAGAGACTACTAAAACCGATCTTAACCTTTTTTACTTAGCTCTGGCGTTGCTATAAAGCAATCATAAAAACTGTTAACAATGTACTTCAACATATGTATTTATAAAAATATATTTTTTATTCAAAGCGGACGGCTCATGTAATGGTCAGCAGTGCGACAGTAACGCAAGATGTGACCGCGGCCGATGCGTGTGTAACAATGGTTTCAATGGGGACGGCCTCCGATGTGATGGTGCGAAAACATTTTCTATCGCTCTCCTTCTTCCGACCATAAATACTTCATCTGCGCGCATTCTTCACGTTATTCAAATGAAATGTACTTAACAATTTTTTGCTTTAGATGTTGACGAGTGCAGGGCTGTAGGTCGAGCTTGTGATCGTAACGCCGACTGTGCCAATACGATCGGTAGCTATCAGTGCCGATGTCGCAGAGGATTCACCGGTGACGGACGCAGTTGTGTTCGTAAGATGAAATTTGGCATTCTTTCTCTTACCTTTTATAACAAGCTTTTGTCTTTCTCAAATTATCTGTTGAGGTGAGCTTTCCAACAAAATAAGGTTTCTTGAAAATAACATTCAGTTTTTTGACTGAGTGCGAACCAAAACTGTCCAACCATAACGCACGAAATTATTCAGGCAAGCAATGAACTTAAGATTAACCGTGTGTAAGTATTGTAAGATTAGACTCAAGTTTGCGCCTTGGCAATGGAGAAAAAAAAAACGCCTGAGAAGGGAATAATCATATTTTTCTTGCCAACTGCTACCAGTCGGTTTTGTTACATATTTTTTCTGTGTACTTTTAAATCTCTGAAATAATTACGACGGAAAGCACTGAAAAAAAAGATTAATTCCTTTTTGGTTTAACCATTGTTTGTTGTTTCTGCTGTTTGGAACTAGGAAGTAAATCAGTTTCAAGATATTCAGAATCAGTTATAACACGTCGCGTTTTTTTTTAAATTTTAGCGGATGGCTCGTGCAATGGAGTTCGCTGTCATAGTAACGCAAGGTGTGACCGGGGAGGTTGTGTTTGTAATGTTGGTTTCCAAGGCAACGGAATAGCATGTTACGGTAAGATCATAACGCAATAATAACTACTATCAACTCTTACACCAACTAATCTTATGACATGTAACTTCGTATGCTATTCCAGCTAGCTAGAGCCTTGCTATTTTGGTCATGTGAATGTCAGCTCTAGTCTCTATGTGTTTCTGTCGATATGAAATATATTTGTGTTTATACGTTAATTATTGTTGTGCAAAACAAATTCATGTAGATTTTTGCTATTGTCATGTTTTACATATGATACATCTGTGTTTCCACTTCATCATTTATATCTAGATGCCCTAACTTTGAATTTTTACTCATATCTGATAATACTGTTTTGCGGCTGTTAAATCTTCAAAAAATATATTGCACCGGTACCGCTGCATTTTTTTGCCGTAGAAAGCCTAAAACGTTGAACGTTGGGCGTATTTTCAATAACGTACAAACAAACATTTCCTTATTACTCAGAAATCATACTCCTAAGAATCCTTTTAACATCATATCTTAAGCAAATCGATAAGTAAAAATATTTATAATTATATAATAGGTCTTGGATGTGCTTTGAACAAGCTTGAATATTTCCACAATTCGATTGGTTTTTAGATGCTGACGAGTGCGCCGACGGCAGCCAATCATGTGACGCCAATGCGAACTGCATCAATAATGTTGGTAGTTATCAGTGTCAGTGTCGGACAGGATTCACAGGCGATGGACGACGATGCGTCTGTAAGTAAAGATATCTTCTTCCCTTGCATTTTACATTTTGCCCGTAATTTCCAAAAAAAGATGGCGGCTCTACCTTTTGCCGGTTTAACACAGTCTCAGAAAAGGTCACAACTGACTATTCCGAAAAAGATGGCACCACAATGCACTGCGAACCTTTTACCGCTAAAAGAAGCTCATGGAAGGTGATAACTGGTAAAACTCTTCCTTGTACTAAAAGACTTTGCATAGTAAATTTAAGGTTTATTGATTCTCTCTATTGCGTTTCTATGGACGATTTAACACGTTTATGGGCTTGGAAAAAGTTAAGCCGCCATTTTTTGCGTATTCGTGGATTGGAAAAACTCTTTGTTTTACTAAAATACTGTACATGTCTACAGGCTCTGTCTATGCGTTCTTATGGGCAATAGTTTGGATGCTAGGCAAAAATTGGCTAAAAATTTGTGGGGCCATCTTTTATGACGCAGTCAATTTCTTCATAGGTGTAATTTGTAAAAAACTTTTTCCGATGGAATGTTTAAAGCAAAAAAAAATTATTTCTTTAAGGGAAAAACGCTAGTGTTTATTTGTGAAGATTCACCCGCATTTCTTTGTTACTAGTTGGCTCGATGCTGTAAAGAAAGACGACCTCAAAGTACCTTTTTTAAACTAATTGCGTTTGTTTCCCGTTTGTTACAACCGTAGGAAAAGCAACCAAATAATGTTTCAAGCAGCAAACTTTCAGATCTATCAGAAATGCGCAATGAACTTTTAAAAGTACTTTTTGATCACTTGAGCTCAAAACCTACTTTTCCAAAAAATATTCTATTAAAAGAACCTAAATCTTGACTTAAGGAATGTGCTCATGAATTTCTGATATACTTTTATGTAGTTTGGTAATAATTTGGTATGTTATTTAACACATTTCGTTACACTTTTGTAGCGGATGGAACTTGTAGTGGTGTAGTGTGTGACAGTAACGCAAGGTGTAAAAATGGGCGATGTGAGTGTAACACGGGCTATCAAGGAGATGGAAAAGTGTGTGAAGGTAACAACATTTAACTTGAAGACGTTTTCTAGGTTTAGCAACTCAACTTAAAACTTGCTATAGAGATTCTGCTTCAAAACAATCAATAGCCTAGAAGAAAGAAATTTTAGAATATTTAACATAATGCACAACCCTTGCAGTTTCAGTTCAGTTCAGTTTTATTTAGAAAGGTAACACCGCGGAGCACATAAAGGTTCTCTATTTGAATTTACGTGTTTGTTAAAGGAGGGACCACAGCACTGAGTCGAAACCAGTTTCATTGACCCCACGCTAAAAGACAAAAACGGCTCAACGTTCTGTCAATGAACGGTGTGGCTACAGAAATGCTTTTAAGCATTTAAAATCCTCGGCAGGACCGGAGATCAAGCCCAGCGTATAGATCTTACAATGTGGGCCAACCACGCACGCACAACTTATACAACTTGCATGAGACTAATCGTTTACGTCTGATTGCCCCCTCAAGATTTTATACTGGGTGTTCATAGCACTACGAGTTGTAGTCCGTCTTTAATAGGCTCATACACAACAGTTATCGTATTGCCCACTCTGAGTGCGTTATACATTTCGTTAGATTTCGACGAGTGCCAAAGATCGAGTCTTAACTTGTGCGACTTGAATGCACATTGTATCAATACGCGTGGAAGGTACTATTGTCGCTGCAAACCTGGTTACCAAGGCAACGGATATAGTTGTACCGGTATGACGAAGTATAAACGCTGTATGACGCAAAACATAAATGCCTCAACGTTCAACGTTCAACATGATACATTCTATTCGTCACTGCATCCCTTTTGTTTGTGTTCACCCACATTCAACATAGCTCGATGCTGTTTGGTTCTTGGAAACCACTTAAAAAAACGTCAAGTCAATTTATCTTGACATTACTTAACAAAAGTTCGATCAAATTATTTATTTGTTGAAAATTGCAAAGCAAGCGTATTTGCTTCAGCACTCAAAAAGGGTTTTTGATTTGTCAGAGTTGTTTTGAAAGATTGCATTTTGTCATGGTATCAGCTTTGTTACCAAAGCCTTCGATTTCATTGTAAACGTTAAACAAAGCATTTGGAGAATATGTGAAGTAAAAGAGGCTCATTTAGTAACACTTTTTCTAAGCACACCAGTTCAGCATTGGTATAGAGCTTTCGTTTTTAAAACGATCTGTAGCCACGGATTGTAAGGTCCAAATATATAGTTCATTAATTTAATTTTGATCGAGAGAAAAATTAGCTTTTACAACAACTTGATACAGAATCCACAACCTTCACGGCTAATGCAATTTGCATGTAACTCATTCGTTATATATCGGATTTCTCCCCTCCGTTTTAACATTGCGTGTTGATAGCATTATCAGTTGATGTTACCTGCAACTTGCACTAGTGTCACGTAAGACCTTCACAGAGTTCCTCCAAGTGTTCGGTACCGTCACCCTGCTTTTAATTCCCTCTTTTCCTCTTTCTATGTCTCCGCATCCAAGATTTCGTATCTGCATTCTCAAGTCGTTCTACCGTTGTCACATGCACTTCCCAGCGGATTAGAAAGATTCGTCCGAGGAACTCAGTTCGAAAGACATCTAATTCCTTGTGGTTTCCTTTCTTCAATTATGAGTTGCTCAACAGTTGTCATCACGTAATGTATTTGAAGCAGTAGTTTTGTACTTGCTCAGAATATTTTGCACCTAATTTTGTTAGATCTCGACGAATGTCAAAGATCGAGTCTTAACTTGTGTGACGTGAATGCACAATGTATCAATACGCGTGGAAGGTACTATTGTCGCTGCAAACCTGGTTACCAAGGCAACGGATATAGTTGTACCGGTATGACGTGCGTTTCATCGCTGCATTACGCAAAACATAAATGCCTTAACGTTATGGTCAGCATGATACATTCTCTTCGTCTCTGAAACTTTTTTTGAGCAATAAAGTCTCTCTCTTTTTGTTTGAGATCATCCCCATTGGCATTGTTCAACGTGGCTTGAAGCTGCTTGCAAACAGTCGTAGGAAATACATTAAGTCAACTTGTCTATACTATATCAAACGAAGGATCGATGATCATAAACATCTAGCCCGATACAGTTTGTCGTTTTCCACCCAATCCGGCTATGTGTTCCGATTCGAACATTAAATAGAGAGTTCATATCATTGTTATCAGAGCTAATAACGTTGTAATCCATTTGATGATGTAAGTTATAACAATAAGGGAGTTACGACCTGCATGACGTCACCGACAAGACGGCGATGATTGTGTTTTGACGAAATAGATTTTGTATTTACAGAGGATGGGACGTGCGGAGGGATCCGATGCGACCTGAAGGCGAATTGCACGCAGGCAAATTCCAACAGCCAGGACAAGCGTTGTGTCTGCAATGCTGGTTGGATAGGAAACGGACAATCCTGCTCAGGTAAAACATATTTCTGAATTTTCCCCATCTACAGTTAAACAACAACTGAAATGCGGTGCCGATCAAGCGAGCATGACCCATTTAGTTCCTCGTTACACTTAAACATTGTAACGTCATAACAATTGGTATTTCCAAATATTAATACCACTTTAAACAAACAAAAGGCAAACCTTTTGAGAACTAGACTACTTTAACTGGTTTCTTTTACTCGAAAACATTCTCTAGTTCAAATAACACCTACGTATACGGGAATAGAGATTGAAGGCAAGCCTTAATATTTAGCTCAGCTCCTTATTGGACGATCAGGCTTTTCTATCTCAGTGTTTCTTTTTGTTGGATCCATTTATGTATTTCTTTATAAGGCCCCCTGTTCATCTTCTCTTCCTTTTCCAAAATACAAAGTACAAAGAAATATAGTATAGAATCAAATAAAAGATCAGTTACATAGAAGAAAGGCGGTGCTTTTCGTCCTATTGATTAGCCTGAACCTGCACGGTAACCAGCTACTTGCTACAAACTCTTGCTTTGTCGTTGAAAAAAAAATTGTCCAATATTAGCCAAGAGAATATATTTACTCTTTTGGTCTTGATACTGCTTGTCCAAATTTTCCATTTTCCAAGGAGAGCTCACGACCAAAACTTTTTTCTACTAAAACCATAGTTAGGCTTCGAATTATGGGGGACTTATAAAATTCTAGGCAAACCTTAAGCAGCCAGTGAGCGTGACGAAGTCCAGTGAACAAAATCCATGTGCAGACATGGCCGCTGACTCCTCTCTGTTATTCTATTTCCTTTTTTGTACATTTTTTCTATTTTTCCTACAGCTACATGTTTAAACAAGTAAATGTACAAGCGTTCTGCGCGAATTGGTCATTTGAATAGATATTTAACGCATTTTGGTCATGCAATAAGTCAGGAGTTTTTGGATGTTTTTCCCCCATACGAGTTTTTCAAAGTCCTATGTAGTGAGGAAATGTTGCACTCATTAATACCAAATTAAAGAGCTCTTGCGTTTAAGCTCGCATTCGTTGCTACCTTTTACATTCCTACCCATTCGAAAATGTCGTAGTGCATATCATTTAGCAATTTGTGATTTGGCGTTTTTTTTATTGGACTATTAAGCGTTCCGGCATCGCCTTCTTTTTTTATCTACAAATAGTCGTAGTCCTAACTTTTACGTAAATTATTACAGCAAAGAGCATTGTTCTTTTTGGTACACGCTAAGAAATAAAACAGAGAAATTTCTCTTGCAGATATTGATGAATGTCAGCCTATCAGGAACCGCTGTCATATCAGCGCTCTGTGTATCAATACAGCGGGCTCGTATTCCTGCCGATGCAGACCCGGTTTCCAAGGAAATGGATTTGACTGCGAACGTGAGTAGAATAAAAAAGACCTACTGGTTGTCAACCGAAACAAGCCCTATATAGTTAATCTCAAATTGGCTGGGAAAAAGCTTTGTTTCTATATTCTCAACACTCAATTCACTAGGGTTAAGGAAGCAATTTTATAGAAAGCTAGGATTATCCTATATGATTGGTCAATTTTCAAATCTATCTTTTATTTCGAAGTTGTGACAAAACTGCAGCCGATGGTAATCCCTCTACTTCCTTCTCCAAGGCCGAGTTTTATAAGTCACTTTCTATGTTAGATTATGTTAAATTGGCCGTAATAATGGGGTGACCGTATTAACAAGGTTCTTTTATAAGAAAAAGTATGGCCCTTCGACCGGCGGACCAAACAAAAAGCGACCGTTGAAACGTCTGAAAAACTTGTAATAGAACCTATTCTCCTTTAAAATGATTAAAACAACAAGGAAAAGCTTTGCCACTACCTTGAGCCAGCAATTTTAAGCGGACACTCCACCTAAAACAACAACTGCGCACGCTCAACCAAGACGGCGGACATCAAAACACGATGCAAAATTAGTAATCTTTTAATGAGTTTTTCCGGGAAACTGCGGGATTCTGGAAGTGACAACAACTGAATTCATACTTGGTGAGTTAAAAACAACGTATCGGTGCTGTTTAATGTTAGTGTCCGAACCATGGCAACGAAACTGAACGATAATCGGTCACAGAATACGGCCTAGATCTTTCACTATTATTGTCATTATTATTATTATTTTTATTATTATTATTTTTGGTGTTAATGTTGTTGTTATTAGTATCGTTAAATTGTTATTATTGTAACTTTATTATTAAAATTACTATTATCATTGTTGTTATCATTATTATTATCATTGTCTTTATTAATTAATACTATTGATATGAATAATCCATGCTCGCCTCACCTCTTTCAGCGGACGGTACCTGCGCTGGCGTAAGTTGTGACGTCAATGCAAGATGCGTGCAAGAGGCAGGCGTAGCACGTGATCAGTGCGTTTGCATTCCCGGATATACCGGAAATGGCAAAACTTGTACAGGTTAAACAAACTTTTTTTCTAATTCCTCTTTTAGTTTTATCTCCATATGAAATTATATCCAGTTGCATCGCAAAAAATTCTCCAAAATCAACCACTGAAATATATGGAAGAAATCGGGAGAATTATCATCACGACGTTTTTCATGTTTCGGATATAAAGGGCTAAAAGTGAAACTCTCCAAATGTTGATTTCAAGAAAGCTATAAATCCTCTGTTGGAATAATTTACCGATGTCACTTTTGTTGTATGTATTGCTGAAAGGGTTAAGATAAAATTCTCTGAACCGATTACACGAAATGTATAAACCCTATGTTGAGAGAACTTACCAACACAACATTACAAGCGCAAAATTTGTTGAATGTTTCCTTATAGCTTTTGGCGATCAACTATACTGGTTGAGTAATTTGGCAGCCAGCCTTGGTCAACAGTCAACTCGGGAAAAGTCGTCACTAATCACGTGTTTGTTATTAAAATAGCAGCACCGGAAAGCCAACAACATATAGTGGTGTTTTAAGACCCTAATGGGAGTTATGCACCCTTATTTCGTTACTTTTAGGGTCAACAAAAAACTATTTATACAGTTGAATCCCTCAAGAAGGACAACTAATAAGACGGACACCTCTATAAAACGGATACCAAATCTGGGTCCCTATCCTTTTCTCATGCAGTCATTTACCGTACAGCCAAACCTCTCAAACACGGATAAAATCAGGATTGGTCTTAACTAACCGTCTTGCAAAGATGTCCGTCGTCTAGAGACTTAAAGTACAGTAAAATGACTGCATGAAAAAAAAGGCAGGGACCAAGTTTTGGTTTCCCCTTTGTGTAGGTGTCCGTCTTATCTTGGTGTTCATCTTGAGGGGTACGTTCGACTGTACTTCAAGTTGACGTCGTTCAACAAAAAGCCCCCTCAAATATTTGTAATCTCTTGTGTTAGTACCATTCATTCATACAATACTAAATCATTATCTTCAAAACCTTGTATGTACAATTTTCACGAACAAGCATACAAAGAAATTCTCTATCCCGAGTCGGTGATCGTCTATGGAACAAAATTCTTGATGATTTAAGGATAATGCCTAAGAACAAATTCAAAGAAAAACACAGATCAATTCTGTTTAAGAATTTGGAATAGCAAGGCTACCATGCCTGAAATCTCCAAGCTTGATTGGACTTCATAAATAATACGCAAATTTTATGTTTTGTAATTGGTTATATTGTTTTCTTTATGTTATCCCAAGCCTGTAAAAATTGTTACCATTTTCTACCCTTGTGACCTGCATTGTTTATCATTACTCTAATTTAATTTGTGTTTCCTTTATATATTTTTTCTTTAAAAAAACACAATCCCGCCTCGATTAGCTTTGCTATTTGCGGGAGCGTGTAATTATAAATCAGTATGTACGTAAATATATCTGAAATAAACCTGAACTTGAAATTGAAATTGAAGTCTCTACAAGACGGACACCTTTGTAAGACTAGTCCTGAAGGTGTCCGTCTCAGAGAGTTTTGACTGTAAATCCTTGGTAAAAGGGCGGCTGTTTCAAAAATAATGATACCATTGCCGATCGCAGACACTAAACATCATTAAACACAGTGATATTGATCGTGTAAAGCAAGGGTTTAACTATTGTTTATGGTTTTTCCGTAAGACGTCAACGAATGCCGTTCTGGAGACAATAGATGTCACGTTGACGCTACGTGCACAAACACAGCAGGCTCATATAGTTGCAAGTGTAAGGTTGATTTTAAAGGAGACGGAATCAACTGTTATCGTAAGTTATATATTCATTATTAAAAAAACCTCCATAATTTTCCATTTGATGATTTAATAGGTAGAAATTCCACCAAATGTTTGTTTGTTACAACAGGTGTCTTTTCTATCTATATCGAATTCATAAAAACTGATTTTCTTAATCTAACGATATTTTAAAACAAGGTAAATGATTAATTCGTAAAAGGGTTTCAAAAGCTGGCAGGAAAATGATTGAAATCGATTCGAATAAAAAACTGTGATAATTTGATAAAGGGCAAAAATAATATGTTCTTCCTATAAGAAAAAGTATGACCACAGCGATGTTATCTCTTGCTTTTATTTGTTTGTTCTTTAAAACTATTCTTACTCAACACCATTGTGTCTTTGTTTAGTTTACTGCAGTTTTTAAAGTGACGCCGTAGTTTTAAGCCGATAGGGAGGCTACGTTTGAGACAAGTTCTGCTTTTTTCAGATATAAAAACGAAAGAATTTATAAAAAGTGTCTTTGGAGTGAGCTTCAAAAACTACCTCTTCTTCCTTAGAATGTCTTTCCATGTTTACGCATAACTTAAATGCATGATGGCAAGGTTCCGTTATTAAGAATTGAGACGCAGTAATATAGATTTTGCTCTCAAGTTGTAAGAATTAATGAACGCGTGGTATCTGTTTTACAGCTGATGACACATGTGGGGGAATCATGTGTCACTCCAAGGCCGAGTGCATGAAAGCGTTCAGTGGCGGCAAATACTGTTCTTGTAAAAAAGGCTACACTGGAAATGGAGTGACTGTTTGTAAAGGTAATCGGCAGAAACTGGTATGTTTACAAGTTTAAGATTAGTCATGGGAGCAACAAGCTTCGTCCAAAGTACTGAACAGTTCGTTCCTAATGTCTTTAGAGAACTGGCCCACATATAGAAAACTTTATAAAGCTATTTAATTGGTTATTTTTTTACTAAAATGGGTGTGAAGAATGTTTAGTGAAAATGGTAACATTGTTTTGTATTCACCGTATATACCAGCTTGGCTACGCGCGATTTGATTGTTTTTGAAATAGTATTTGTGAGACAATACTAACCTCCGAAACAGTAGGTAGTGAGACCGAAACAAAATTGCGACCGGAAGTAGTCGCTTCGCGGCAGCTTCGAATCACGATTTAAAGCTCAGGGTTTTACGCAATTTGCGACATTTTGTAGCTGACAAGCTTTCAAAACCAAGTTTAGCTGCTCATGCGTTAGTTTCGTCTCGCTCTGTGAACTAAGTAATAAAAGTGTTTATTTTTCTTACAAAACTTTCTATTTCAAAGGAAATTCCATAGATCAATTGCCTCGCTGGTATATAATAAGACGCTTATTCTATTTCAATTTCGATGGATAGTGGCTTGATGAATATCTACCTCGCTCCTTCGCTGCTCAGTAGTTATTTTGCCACTATCCACCTCGATTGAAATACATTAAGTGCTAAATATACTCGCCTGTTGTCAAATGCAAAACGCTGAACCATGTACTGACAGTTACTTACTGTACCTTCACTAGTATCACCAATTTATACGATTATTATTGCTATTTATTATCATTATTATTATCATTATCATTATTAAATCGTAGATATCGACGAATGTACTCGCGGTTTGGGCAGATGCGATATCAACGCGTATTGCATCAATCTGGAGGGGGCATATCGTTGTAGATGTAACCGGGGCTTCCAGGGAGATGGATTTTTCTGCAAGAGTGAGTAACTTTATATCAAGAAGCTAGAAATGATTGTACATTTCCGTTATACGTCTTTTTTACCGACATTACCCCTATCGTTGTTGTTACCGTTATCTATACCGTTATCGTTACCGTTGTAACCATTATCGTTACCGTTACAGTTACCGTTACCGTTGTAACCGTTATCGTTACCGTTGTAACCGTTAACATTACCATTGTAACCGTTATCATTACCATTGTAACCGTTATTGTTACCGTTATCGT
>JANVCF010185067.1:0-10480 GCA_025388745.1 Hydrozoanthus gracilis
ATAGTTGAACACATGGTGGTGGTGTTTTCATTTAGGGGAGAGGTTTACAAACGGAGGGGGAGGGGGAGGGTTCATTGTTAGATTCCCCTTAGTCTTAGACTCAGGAGATTTTCTGTGTGCTAACTAACGTTAGGAGAAAAAACGCTGACACAACTTCAAATACGCATTACTGCCTAACTGCAGCCAGTTTAATAAGAAAATAGTGTGTTAAAACCTAAGTCTATCCAGTTTTAGATACAACGCATACAAAATTAATTCTATTAGTATTAGGCTAAATTTAGTTGTAGGTTGGCTTGGTTTTGTGACAAAAACGAGTTAAATTGCCACTCTTTCCTGAGGACGACCGATACGTAGTAAACAAACTTACAGAAAGAAAAAGATGAATAGCTTAAAAAAAAAATTTTTCATGCTTGGCATAAATTTCGTCCGGCTGATCAGAAAATCTACAATTTATCCTGAAACTGACAAGAATGTTGAAGACAACTTACAACTAATTTTACATGCCTATTTCTGGTCGACTAAAATTTTTAAAAGACACCGTTTTCGCATACTATAAAAGCAAGTAAAAACCCAATTCCTAGTGATCCTACATATGGCAGTGTTTACTTTAAACCTATATTTACATTTTACCTAATAAATACCAACTTTGTCACGTCAAGTACTAATTTTGAACACCACACGGGAGCAGAACGTTCTGTGAAGTTTTTGCAGCCCTTTTCATTAAACAATTAGCCCCCACACTCATTAACTTCTAACGGGTTCAAAACATTGACCTGTTTTCCCGCCTACTGGGCGGAAAATGGCTTGTCGTTGACAAACCTTAAAACAAATAAGATTAACAACAAGAAAACGTTTTTATACGCGTTTTTTTCTTGCTGAACACTCTTGTTTCAGCTCATATTTCCTGTGAAAAGCAGGAGTTCCGCCGTGCCATAGGTGTACCAGTGTTAAAGAATCTTACTGAGTAGTTTACGTGTAAAAAATCAAAATTTTCTAAAAGCTTCATCCATGCCACCATACTCACTTCTTGAAATTCTTCATTAGCATGTTGATTTAAGAAGACTTGTTGGACGAAGTGCAAGCTAAAAATAAAGATACCAACTAGATACTAAAACACAATTAATTAAAAAAGGGCCAAACAACACCCCTCCCCCCTCCCCCGGGTCCTCGGTACTCTTTGTCCAAATTTGACAAAATGGTACACCGGTTTCCGCCGAAGCCATCATATGATACGAAGTATTGAAATGTCGTCGAAAAAGTTACAATACATAAAAGAACAACACATCAGAAAGTACCGCGTTACTGACAAATTAAAAAAAAATGCAACACAAAATTAAACATTTTCATGTAGCAAAAATTTAAAATTTGGGCTTGAAATAAAGTAAATAATAAATTCTCCCCTCCCTTTAGTTTGTAGTTCATTTTGAAAACTTGCATAAAACTTAAAAAAGCCCTTGTATACGCGAAAAAAACCCTCATACTTTCCCAGTAAAGTCGTAAATGAAATACAGAGATAACTGCTAAGGAAATCAATTGCTTGTACTTTGCTAGAAAGCTCTAGCTGCCTCTCGTTTCTTATACTCATCGAGCACTAGAAGGACTCTCAGTACTTCTGATGTAACGCCACGTAGGCAAACAAGCAAAGTTTACGACATGTTGAACCGCAGCACTACGGACACGTTTGGCTTGGTTATGTGAGCTCTCATGGCCGTCAGCTTTCACTTCTGCGACTGTTCCTTCTTCCTGAGGTTTTCTGTCGGTTTCAGTACACAAAGTTTTTAAAAGTCTTACTTAGCGTCATGAAGTAAATCTGACCACTTGAACTTGAACGGGAGGCGAAAAAGACCTGTAAGAAAAATCACCAGAAATGAGCTTCTAGCTTCGGCAGTTGTCCGCAGCAAAAAAGATGGCGACCGACCGGTATGTTCCGCGTAAAAATCTTAAACTGCCCGTAAAATCACACAGAGTCGACCTTAATGCCTAACGCTCCACTGCGCACAAACGAATCCTCCAAGTTGAGGCTAGGTGCTAAAAAACACAGCGAATATATGAAGAACGAGCACCTAGCCTCGACTGGAATATTTTGTTTGTGTGCGGTGGAGCGTGGCCTATTGCTTCACAAGTTGAGTGCTAAGAAACAAATTTGAGTCGAACCCGCAACCCTCCGACAACCGATCAGATGCACCAAAGTAAGACAATAGTTAAGTATACGGAGTCCAAACTAACCAACCACAGCACGCTCTAAATTTGTCCCCTTGAAGCTAGGCAATACGTGAGTATTCAGACTTCACTCTGACCAATCACAAGCGTGATATTACTCCGCCATATTTTAAGGAATGATAACCTTCATTTCACCTCCACCCGATGGATAACAAGCGAAATTGATACGGCCTTAGCTTTTGGCTTTTCGACTTCATCGTCATCAATGCGAATGGTTAGACCTTACAGCGATTATCGGTAATACATGATCATTGTATATAACGATATAAAGCAATCGAGCTTACCTTTTCGTTTCTCTCACACAGAAATCTAAAGGTCTGAGCTCTCTTGTGCATGAACACGCCATCCAATAAGCTAGTCTCCACGGCTCGCACTTCAATGGCTTTCTCGCCCCAGCCCATTAACTGCCCGCTGCCAACATGAGCTGTAACGCAAAGTAAACATTTGTTTTTAAGAAATTGACTCGTATCAGTTAAACTGGGTCAATCCATATACAAACCACTGTCAAGGCTAGCATGCCTAACAAGCTTACCTATTGCATAGGGAGCCTCTCCCCATTGAAGGATAGCATGTCTTACAAGCTTACCATTGGTATCCACATACACACCCTCGTCTACAAAAACAAAAAGCAGTTATAATTTATTGAGTTATCGGGGTAAAACATGCAAGCTAGTTAATCATTTGAAATAAAATTATACAAGGAGCTGCCTTTAACTCTGTCAATTGTTGAAAATTCATCCTTTCGTAAGCAACTGGCGTACCAATCTTGATTCTCTGCTTTCTTATACCCACCTTTGGAGCACTAGCGAAGGAAGAATAGCGTTACATCCGAAGACTCTTTATCATTAAGGTGGATTTTAATTGTACATATAAAAACGCTATTCCAGAGTATCGAAATGCATGAAAGGCGAAGCAAGATGTTCCAGTGGAGCCAATCACATCGGAGAGATTAAACTAAAGCCGTGGCTACATGGTGCAACATTGCCTACAACGTTGCGCACGCAATAGGAGGATTGCGCCGTGTAGCCACCTTCAAATCTGTTGCACGCAACGTTGCGCGAAGTAGAAACCGATCCTACTCCTGCAACGTTGCATGCAACGGTTTCACGTGTGGCTACACGAAGAGTTTCAGTTGCGTGTAACGTTGCATGCAATGTTGCACTGTGTAGCCACGGCTTGAGAGAAGTCTGAAAACGCGCTTGGACGAACATGAAAACCCAAAACTGAGCCAGCAAAGACACCGTGGGCTAAACAGTTGGAACGTTGTAATGAGCAGCAGGCATATCACAAAGAGAAAAACAATTGAAGCACTTTTAATTGCAATACAAAACCAGATCTAAATAGACAATCGAGGGCCATCCCATTTTCCTGTTCCCTGTGAGAACGTCAAACATATAATCACAAGCGCTTGTAAGGCCTTTTACCCCTGAAGATAGCTTTTAACCTTAACGTCGGAACTTCTTAAAATATCTTGATTAACTGTACACGTTGTAGAGTTATTTTAAGAAGTCTTATTTCTGTCGCCGTTCGACCTATCCGTATCTAGGCGAAAAGATCACCTCCAACTTCACTGGCGTACCATAATTGTCATGAGCAATAAGCCCATTGATATCAGCTGCTAGAATGACAAAAAGAACAAGATAAAGAAAATGACTTACCATTGTAACACAGCAGCAATTCTTTACCATTGGAATCTGACAACGAAATACATTTGTTCATACTTGAGCCCCTTTAAAGATTTATTGTTCAACCAAATGTGACATATATAAGTTACTAAGAGTTAAAGTATAACTTCATTTCAAGTGGTTAAACAAATTAAAACGCTCGAGCAGAAATAAAAACTGAAAAGAAGTTTCGGGTAATTTTCGATGCAAACGCAGGCGTTCTATTTCACAACGCTCGCCGCCAAATGGCGGGAAAAATTTCGCGCCAAAATGCAACACAGTCATGACGTGCGCAAACTATTTCTGTTTCTTGTTGAATGGAAGACAGCATATTTATATCGCTTTGTGAACTAATGAAACGGCATGCCAAAATATTTCGCGAGCATTTACTGAAACACAGTCAATTGTGTACGTAATCGCATAAAACTTTAAAACGGTTCTACTCACTTGGCAACGGAATGATAGCGTGAGGCTGTAGGGCTCCTTGCAGCTAAAACGACAAACAAAGTGTTATTAATGCTTTAAAATTTATCCGTTTATTCTTCTCCTAAACCCTTAATTTCTGATGCAAATATAATACTATGAACAAAGTTCCCTCTTGTTTATTGCCAACGTGATGTCTTCGCCTCACAATCCCATGACGTCTACGGCTTGATCCCCGGCCTGGTCGTAGTTTGGGCACTTGAGTGATCTTCTTTCCTACTAAAGTTCTCTAAGCTTTCCATCCCCCCAAGGTCGGTAAAATGAGTACCAACTTACAGCTGCTTTAATGCGGCTGCCAGAGTCACCTACATATACTTCAAGTCCACCGGGAGTAAAGTGATCTTTGTTTAAGCATATCCAAAGAAAGAACGCTATGTAAGTGCATCACTTTACTAGTCTTACAACTCACCTTGGTTGGGATGTAAAGATCATTAACCGTGGCAGAATCTAAGTCAACGGCGTGGAAACCTGAAAATGAAGAAATGCCTTCATTCATTTGAATCTTGTGCTTTAATCCGTGAGGATGAACAAGTTCTATGGTTAATGCGGCAAAGAGAGAATAAGAATTATCCTAAAGTTAAGTGGCCAAGCACTTTATAAAGTTTTGAAAAAAACTACAGCATGGCTTGAGAAAGGTTGTTTAAGGAAGTCAAAAATCGAACATCTGTTGTTGTGAAATTGTACATATTTAATGATGCAGCTTCGTCCGTTGACGCTTGAAGACTAACAGTGCGTACTAAAAATCGACTAACATACTCACTCAGTCTATAGAGACCAGCGAATGCAGAAAAAGAAATGTTTCATTCTCATTACGAAAACTTATATTGAATTGAAAGTGTTGTCCTTGAGTTTCATATGTGTACATGCAACTAATAGATCTCATTGAGTGGCACTGGTGTAAATGCAACATATTCAACTAATAGAGTGACATTTGTGTAAATGAAACTTATAGTTTGTTTGCATATTCTGAATCAATTTTTTTGTGAACACCCGAATGGATTGATAGACAAACTTCATCAAAACCTCGGTCAAGACCTCCTGGCTGCGTGACATTTGACGAAAAGGTGCACAACTTAACGAAACCGACAGTGTACAGCTAAGATTTAGCCAGTGTAACTTGGACATACTTAAACGAGCAGAGGATAAGCGAAAGAAACGTGCTAAGAAGAAAAGGTTCAGTGTATGCAGCCCTTTTGTTGTTGCTGCTGCTGCTCATTCACAACTTTTTAAGTATCATTGTCATTATCTTTATCATTATCATTTTTATCTTACCAACTTCAGAAGCGTAACACACTTTGAGTCGACTGTGTTCATTTTCAATCGTCATATTCAGGTGAATAGGGCTCTGCACAAGGTCGGGGAATGACTGAAGAACAAAAACACCGTTTGCATCAGTTGTCACTTGACGTTTTAAAAAGTTAGTAAAAGCTATACCTTCATAGATGTGGGTTTCAAAAATCAAATTTACTGCGTTCAGCTGCTACGTTCTACAATTTGTTTTCTCGTCCACCGAGGTAAACGCATTCATGAAACACATCAAGATACCCTTAAAGTTTAGCTTCCCTGAAGTCGTGATTACTAGTCACATCCCACAGCCACTACGCTAGCATTTTCTTATACTATCTGTAGGAATCCAAGTCTGTTTGTTAGCAATCCCATGCTGATGAGGTCCAACAAGGCCGAAACAGTAGCCCAAGTTTGTTAACACTGAGGCTCAAAGCTATCTTTAGGGTTCAGTACGTACAGGCTTTAGTTCCTTCTGAGCCAACAGGCCTTAGCAACATTTTACTGGCTGTTTCTACACCATTACTATGCATGTGCAACACTGCTGGTTATATTTCTCCATTCTGATCCAATAAGCAATACGCTTAAATTCCCGTTCATCCACGTTGGTTACAGTACCTTGAACGCCATAAACTTGTGGTAGGGTTTTGGTGCCCAGGCGTACACTTCAATTCTATTTGTCACAGCGATCGCCAGAAACTTGATCCGGTGGAAGCTCACTGCAGGCGTGGAAACAAGAAACACGAGGGTTTATATTAAAAGCTATTTGTTCTCATGAAAATAACACGAGATAAAAGGAATGAGCCGCACCTTAAATGCGTAATTTGTTCAAGATTAATCTAACTTTCAAAGGAATTCTCCACTTTATGAAATTATTGGTCTCAAAAAAAATCTTTGGAAAGTCTGTAAATTTTAGCTGACGTGGATTTTCTCATTTCAAAATCAACAGTGTCCAATCCTTATTCTTGGGATTTCTTTTCTTCCAACGTCTTCTTTCAGTATGGTGTTGCTCTGGTGGGCTTCTAATCCTTGTAAGTAAAACAAGTTTTGGCTCGTTTGGTGAGGGCTCTTCAAACGAGCCGGAACTTGTTTTACTTACAAGGATTAGAAGCCAACCTGAGCGACACCATACTAAAAGAAGACGTTGGAAAGAAAGAACTCCCAAGAATAGGGATTGGACACTGTTGATCTAAAAAAGCTTGATAATTCTGTACGTAAACCTAACGCCAAGCGAACCGTTTTGATCATTTTTACGGTTTGAACTTTCGCTGATCTACAGCATCAACAAAGAATCCCATCAAACCCACACAAATGACCTCGGTGGGAATTAGAACCACGACCTAGGAAACGGATCTACATCGCTCCAACCAACTGACCTACAGGGTTCTTAGTTGATGCTGTAGGTAATAGAAACTTGGATTACACGCCATTCCACTGGTAAAGCCTCACTCGAATCTCAATTTCTTGCGTCTACACTGTATCACTGACGGTCACCATGACTCTATGGTTATGCCGAGCTGTACTGTCCTTAACTCACAGCTGGCCCCGTAGCTCAGTTGGTTTAATAGAGCGACGTAGATCTATTTCGTAGGTCGTGGGTTCGAGATTTCTTCTCTTTCCTTTGTGTGGGTTTATAGGGTTCTTTGTTAATGCTGTAGTTCAGCGAAACTTTGATTATACCCCGTTTCAGTGGCAAGGCCTCACTCCGGTTTATACTAGAAACTCCAAAGACAAAAGACAAAAACAACTCAAAGAAAACAATTTTCATAATCTCTTTTGTTTAGGGAACCAACATGGTCACTCAGCAGATCATCAGAGTGACGTCAGAGGCTATGTAGGGCCCACGCTGAGATTTGCTCATCCGAGGCGATTGAAAATATATTGGTATACTTATACAGTGCCTGAAGCAGGCACAAGACTCACCAACTTTGTAATGAATACATCCTTCAATTTCGCCAACAGTCGTGAACCCTCGTGGCCGACCGCGATGTTCTCCCTGCAAAAAGGCAGCATAAACACGATAAGTATGCACTGACGCCATACCTCAACAATAATGGAGGTGGTATCCCATCGAACTGAGGTCGTACCTCGCCAAACAATGGAGACCATTTATGGAAGTTTTCAAAAGAAGTGTTCATATTGGTACCGATGCTTGGACACCATGCCTGAGCACCTATTGTAGGCGTGGCATGATTCACTATCTATCTACCACTGGCCTATCACCATACAAGAACCTTGTTTTGAACGTACACGTTGATCTCTCACGCCTTAACATGCTGTTAGCTATTAGCGCGCATGACAGAAAAGTTAAATATCTTTTTATGTCAATAAAATGATGGTAGTAGCGATGGCGTTGATGATGATGATGGTGATGATGATAATGGCGATGATGGAAATGATATTGGTGATGATGGAAGTGATGGTGATAAAGGCGATAGTGATGATGATGGTAGTGAAGATGATGGTGATGTTGGTGATGATGAAGTTGAGCTACATCAAGCTCTCACCTCGTCTCCCTTGAGAATCTTGTTCTTCAGCCATGAAAGGTAGTACACTCGTAACTTATTGTACTTTCCACTGATCGTTATTAACACGTTGATTCCTTCTAGAACGTCGATTTGCTGAAAACGACGCCGTGAAATCAACTGGAACACTGAAAACGCAGAAAATAAAAAAAATGATTTGTGGGTGAGCAGGTAGATTACAACAAAACCACTTCTAAGACCGTTATAACTAAGATTAAGTGTGATATTAACGAGGGATAAAAATTTAAATGAATATAACAAAAATTGTTTTATTGCTATTGGTCAGGGTCTATCGCGTGATTCCTGCCAATAGAATCAATTTCACCACATACAGCAGGCCAATAATTGACGATAAGATGCTGCCCTTGCTTAAACATCTGCAAACGGCAAGACTGTCACGTTTTCTTGAATAAGGACGTCGAACTTTGAGTCTTATGAGTGGGGTATAAAACAAAATTTTTCCGACTAACCTTTTCCGTTGCCACTTCGATCCAGTAGGTACAAGCCCGTCTCTGTTCCCACCAGCAGGTTAACACCTTAACACAAAGATAAACCCTCAGTCTTGCTATCTATACTTTAACAAAACCCGAACATCACACTCGTTCAAACAACGGCCTACTAAAACGAACGTGTCGCTTACCCCACAGCGCGCCACAGAGGATCTCTGTTCTGAATTTGTATTTGTACTTTCGAATCTGCGGCATCTGGTAAAAAAGAAGGACGAAAGCAAGTTAAACACCACTGAGAGAAACAAAATGGTGAAAGAGCAGCGATCGGATTTGAAAAATGATGTGTTGAAGAGATTTCTGCAAAAAAAAGATTGCAGTTCGCCAAGCAGAAAAATTGTGAAGATGTAACTTTGTTCAACACCACCCTGGCTAAAACGAAAGAATAAAGTTTGGGTTTGCAGTCAGTAAATGCCTAGCTTAGCAGATTTCTAGTTAAACACGTGGTAGAAATTACCTTTTCACTACTCTTGCAAAAATTGGTTTGTATGCCCCGACCGGGACTCAAACGCACGTCAGTTACTAGGCTTGGTAACCACTATTCCCTTTGGACTCGCCATGCTGGCTACATAGCAATAAAATTATCAAACATGGATGATCCTTGGAGCCCATTATTTTCTTCACTCGAGTGTGTTCTTTTCGGTTCGAACCTTATTTTTAAAGTTATTTATGTTTTTGTACATAAAAGTTAAAAACGCCTTTTCTCTCTCATTTTACTTACACCGATATCATCCTGGCCTGCCATAGAAGTTCTCTCGGGTGTCAGGTTGACAGACACCTGCGAGGGAGACTGGGGCGCAGGCCTACTAAAGCCAAAACTTCTCTGTTTTGAAATTTTCTTTTTCGGATCCTGGGCAACGAACGATGACGCAATTGACTCCATCGAGTTCTTGTGGTCTTGACTCTGAAAACAGAACAACAGTGGAAACTAAATATTACTTTTACACTGGAGGAGCCTTTGTACCCAAAGAAAACTTTGTGTATCTAGTCAAACTGCAGTGAAACCCTGAAATTTTGAACTCTGGATCTCTGTATCTAAAATCAAATTAACCTCTTCTAGTCTCTTCAGAAGCTGACAGAGAAATTGCTAAACCGAACGTGTTCGACTTTTAAGCCTAGGGTCGCGAGTTCGAGCCAGTCAGACCGATATGTTGTGTCCTTGAACAAGACACTTTACCTGGCTTTGTTCCAAACTGCTGGATAGTAACCCGAGATGAGTTAGAGGCAAAGTACTTGACTTTTATGGCGGATTGGGCGGTTTCAGAAAAAAATATTCTGCAAGCGCAATCCCTTGTATTTGTTACATCCACAAATTTGAAAATGAGCCGTACAAGATTTTAGCGGTGAATACTATGGAACTTAGTAATGGCCAATACATGAATACTGTGCAAGTCGCAGCAAGAACTGGATTTCATCGCACAAGAAGAGCCCTATGTAAATATACGAAGCTTGGCTTAATTAACCTAGCAATCCCAGGACACGACCCTCCAATGGACATTACTGTGTATCAAGATATACAAAAAATCCCTGGCCCTATTTCAACATGGCATTCGAACTTGGCAGAATCGCGCCATTTTAGAACAAACAACGAATCTGCATACTTCAGAACTCAAGTATTTATTTATATATTTGTACTAATAGTGAATTAGCATGATTGTAATTATCGTTTTTGAGTCCCTAGCATATTCTTTGCAAGGTGTCAATAAAGAATTTATTATTAATGCGGACCTGCAACGCTCGTTTGTGGGGAAAAGTACGACTAAACTGAAATTCGTTCAGTGTGGCACTGTTGTGCCGG
>JANVCF010185078.1:0-10480 GCA_025388745.1 Hydrozoanthus gracilis
CCCCATCCCAAAAAAATTATGGCTTAAAACAGAAACTTTTGAATAGGACTTTCAGATTTCATAAAGAGCAAATAAATTTTCCACTGTGCACCACAAATAATTTTTTCTTATGACCACGAAACATAGCACGAGGAGCCACTTGAACGCTCGATTGCTTCTTATATATTTTGTGATGGTTTTACTATTAATAGTACTAAAGGGATCACTTATGTTGTTAACAAAATAAAGTCCACAGACCATTCGATTTCGCATTCTGGCTCAGTCGCTTGTTTGTAAAACTTACATATTAAGCGACGTTTGTTGAGAATTGAGAAATAGACAAGATATTAAGTGAATCGGATGATAATTTTCAAGTACAAATTTTCAGAAAAGTGTTCGGTAACGTCTACGAAAGTAGTTCATAGATTTCAAATATGCAAATGCTAGAGTATTCCAGATGAACAGAAGTACCGGATTGAACTTCAAAGGATTCCTTAAAGTCTATCGCCCCCGCCCCGCCCTCCCTCGAATTTCAGGCTTGTTAATCATCGACGACTCATTGATCCCTTGAACTTTCCCTTACCCAAAGATTAAGTTGAGCGATACTTACCCATTCGTTTTCCTACTTCTGGAGGAATCAAAAACACTAATAGAGCCAATAGGGACACAATGATCGTAGGTATGGTGTAGTTGACCATATAATACAGCGGCATTCTGCGCAGGTAAACGTTGTACTGAAGGTTCACGTATTCTCCAGTTTGAGTCGATGTCACCAGCTTTTCGGCGGTTATCTCCATTAGGTCCCATTCGGTGTTATTCTCATAGTATCCCATGTCGATGCCATCACTGTTTTCCCTTGGTTTTAAAAACAGATCGACCTGGCCTCTGTCATGTGACCACGCCCCTATGGTCAAGCTGCATTGTTGGTCATCAAATGGAAAAAACTCGATAGTGCCGTGACAAAATGTCTTGATGGAAGTCAGAATGCTGAAGAACACTTTGCCATCGGAGCTAACTTTAATGTTCGAGTCCAGGCTCCCTTCTGGTGTTATGCCAACCTCGGTCGCCCTTTTTGCACTGTGGGAAACGTTAGGTTTAGGGAGATTATCATTGTTGAATGGAAAGTATTCTTTCTTTCAAGAACAAAGAAACCGTGTATGATTTATTACATCTTGCTGTTTCATCTTATTTCTTGGTATCTTTCAAGGGCACCAAGTGTCCAATAGATATTATGAAACCCTACTATGACGTATTGTCGAATTCTCCTAACTAGGACTCATGTTTTACCTGTTAAAGTCCCCATCAAGTTCCAGATGAAAAGTAGAACCCTTTAGTAATAGTAATTTTTGAAAATAAAACCTTTTCCTGCCGTTTCTCTTACACTTCTTAGACTTGAAGCGTGCAATGATGAAGTAGCGGGAGGCATATGATGTAGCACGAGGCATGAAGCAAAGACAGTCTTTTTTATCCCCAAAAACCCAATTCTGGCTACAATAGTCACATCTTTAATCAATGAATTATTCCCTTGAAATTGTTTAAAATAAAAATTTTGTGATATTTTTTAACAGAAATGAATTTTTTTAAACAAAAACCACATAACTCACTGCTGCTACGTCACAGGTTACCAATCCCCGGCCTGCTCGGTCAAAATTTACGTTCCGATCCTTTTTTTGGTTAAAAAGCATACTTAGACGTGGAAAGTTTTTTTGGTTTTTCGGATTTTGAGCTCACAGATGACAACAGCTTTAATCCAAAAAGTAAAAAATTGAGCTTGATAGGGACTTTAACAGTTTAGAGGAATTTCAGTCAACTTCAGCAGTTTCTGGGGTTTGATCTATTTAAATTTTCTTAAACAAATTAAACTATTTTGTAATGTTAAATGTAAGGAGAAGTTAGTATTGGTAACATGGCTTGGGCTGAAAGGGTTTTTAAAAATAGCCAGGGTGCAAGCTAACTGTGTACTTTTCCTCTTTACGTTTTCTACTAATTTACTAAGTGCAGTTGGGGGGCTTGTGAAACCTGAAAAAAAAGGTTTGTGAACTGATTTTTTTAATGCGTAATATTCAAAGAAAGAGAAACGTCTCACCTGTTGTAAACAATAACGTCGGGATGCCATACTGAAGCAAAAGGAACAAGAAGAGAAGAAAGGTTGCCGTACTTCAATTGGTTCCAATCCAGTCTCTTATCTTCCCAGTACTTCATAACAGAAATATCTTGTTAAACATGAGCAAAAACTTGCCAGGTGAATTACTAGTCAGACTGTATTAGATGTCAGGACATTGGAAAATCAAATACCGGTAATATGAACTTTAAACCAAGAGGAAGAAGAATAATTTAGAAGAGGAAGAAGAAGAAGCACAAGAACAAAAACAAGGCAATAAAGAATCTTAACGAAAAAGAAGAAGACGAAGAACAAGAAGAAGGGGATAAACAAAACGAAAAAGCTTAAGAAGAGTCTTGACAAAAAAAAAAGACGAAAAACAAGAAGAAGATGAAGAAGAAGAAGGGGGTAAAGGATCTTGACGAAAAAGAAGAACAAGAAGAAGGAGATAAAGAAGACAAAGATGAAGAAAAGGAGAAAGAAGACGGAAATAGCGGTGGTACTTAAGAAGAACCTTTTTCTACGTAATATGGTGCAAACTAGGGCTAGAGGAACTCCTTACCATTCGGAACCATACAATGAACTTGATAGTCCCAGCCTTCAAGTCCTATGTTAACAACAAGCTAATAACATTTAGTACGCTGAATATTTAGGATAAACGAATAACTTCATGTCCAATGGTTACACTATATTTTAGTATGGATAATCATATTCAACAGATCAACTTAAGCAAACAGACTAAGCAACGTAACTTTCTTTAATACTCTTGTAACTTTAACACAATGAAGCAAAAGATGGCTATCATATTTCTTTTCCTCTCGTGGCAAAGTGGAGTGCAAAGTCTTGTTATCTATTAATTGTAAAACTTGAGTGCATGAATTAATTTAGAGCCAATTGGGCAGCGGTCGTGGTGCGTTAAGATGGCGATTTTTCTTGCGCTTATGATTTTTCCATGTTCTTTGCGATTTTTTTTATGTATTACGGTAATACCTATAAGATACTGAAGGTCAAATTTGTTAAAGCGCAAGAATGGCATCGAAAAAAGATTTAGAAGCTCTATTTCATCTATTTTCAAAACTAGAAATTGAATTGTAACAGTAAACTTATAAAAGATACAAATAAACTATTTTGTTCTTATTGTCAGTTGTTGTTGTAGTTGTTATTGTAGTTAGTATACGAATAACATACCAAAGGTCCAAGTTTGGCAAAGGCTAGATCAAATGTCACATTCACGGGACCATTGGCGTCCAAGGACGGCCGAGTTCGTAGTGTGTTTGACTTGGAGAAGCGATCGTTGAAAAGCCTTAACTCGTCACTCTGCTTACAGTCTAAAAAACAATACGGCAGATTAAGGAATACATGACTTTATCACATCGTTTTCCTCTTTCCGCGTGTTACGGATAAAAATAATTAGCTTTTTATACAGCAACTTCCATATTTGACAAATGATTTTCTGGGCGAAATTTTCAGGGCCCATGGCCCAGAGTTATTATAGATTGTAGAAAATTTAATCATGTTATGGCTTATTTTCGGTCGCTTAAAGTGAGAGAACCTATTTTCAACTCTCATATTTACGGAATTAAATTATATCACATACGAGCTACTTATTTTTTGTGTGGTTAATTTGCTTGTACAGTTTTTATTAACAAATTCGCTCGCTGAAGTTGCTGTCGAAAACAGACCGCACACTCTCGCAAACTTTGAATCATGAATGATTCTACTCTCCATAAAGTTGCTACACTGTAACACACATTGTCTCTTTAACATTCTTACTGAATTTTTCGCGCTCGATGTAACAAAATCTAAGTTGGCAAAACATTTACTGATTTAGCAGTGTTTCAGTTATGTTCATGCAGTTTCACACAGTCTGTTTAGTTTGGCGGGCTATTTGGGATTTAGGTTACTGTATGTTGTTTTTAAACTTGTGTTAATTTCTAGCCTCAATTTGTTTTTGTGTTAAAAAGTTAGGGGTGGTTTATAATCGTTCGTAATTCCGAATTGTTTTATGAAACATCAGTCGACAACCTGCAGTATTAACAACGATCAGAGCGTCAATAACAGTTTGATGTAAATGCAATGCATCGTGTTTCTTGTTCAAAACCGAGTCACTCAGAAGTAAATTGAAGCTTTTGGTTGGAACGTTCGAGAATTATTTTTAATAAATAGGAAAACGCTTCTGTACTCCAGAAATGTGCAGTCTTGACTGTTTCTTGTTCATATAAAGCTTGTGTTTTTCCATATGCAAAACAGTATTGTTTTTGCTTTTTATGAGTGTGATTAGCCGCTAAACGTATTTATTTTAAAGCGATACAATTTAAGCCAGTTTAAACCAACTTTTACCGGTTTGTTTATCATGTAAATTCATATCGCGACTGTTACACTAAACCAATGTTAAGTTGCCAAGAAACAACAACTGAAAAACTGACTCGGTCGTTTTGACTTTTAAACATGCCGTTATAAATTTTCAATAGTGTTTGTTTTCTGCACACAAAATGTAGCTCGTTAATCACTTAGCAAAATGTTTGGCAAACAGACAACATTTAAGGAGCATATATAGACCACGAATTTAGTCTACACTATGGCGCCTGAATTAAATGTTATGTAAACAACTAGTTTGATTGTTTACGTAAGAAAAACAAAGTCAAAAACATATAACACGCGAGCTTTCGAGAAAGATAGTGTACATCAACAAATGTTTCGTTGCCTCTACTGCAAAATACAGTTAACTCATTTGCGTTCAGTAAGTAACCGTGTTATCGTGTTCAGCTGATTATAGTTGTTCATCAAAAAGCTATCGCGCAACACTTTGATATTAAGCAAGCAAGGCAAAATGTGGTAGATCTGGCTCCAAGGAACTTTCGAGTAAGGCTAAAACTGAAAACTTTGCCGAGTTACTTAAACAGTTGTAACAAACTTTATTTATAGCTCCATTTTGAAACCTTGTCTTCCTAAGCAGCCAGGAAACAATTTTGATTGTCGAATACAGAGCAACTTTGGTTTGTTGCGGGAAACTTTGCCCACAAGCCATGCGACTTGCGGTGGACCGGATGAAGACTTCAGTAATGTCGGTTTGTTAAATTAACGAGACAGAATTCCATCTTTCTGTGGGAAACTAGTACCTTAATCCCGAGCAATTTGTTTATTTAAAATTTTAACAGGACAGTTGACCTGCCTGCGAGTGTTTAAAGCCTGAAATACTTTGAAGCTTTCAAACTTCGCTGTAGGGCCCCTTCGAAAAAAGCGAACTAGACCAAGCCGCTTGCCGGCATTATCCAGTTGTGTACACTGCATGTCGCTTACCTCACTTCACATGAAAGTGGCGCTAGAAATAAACTAATTTCTTCAAAAGGCTCTAAGTAAAGCTACCATTGTCATAATGTAAGGATTTAAAAGCTTCCTTGCTTGTGTATAATGTATAATTTACCGGCAAGAAATATAGTTTAACAGTCGATTTAGGTGGGAGAAACACAAATTAAATTTTTGTACCTTTCGGGCGGAGAACTAGCACGAGAAGCAAAAATGTCAACAGCTGCTTTGTCATTGTAATAACATCTAAATTGTCCCGCTTCTCAACAACGTATATCTTCGTTAACAAGCACGGGATAACTTCTCGCCCTTCTCTCTTCACTGTTACTCAGCAAATAGCCAAAAGGTGGGCGCTTTTTACATATTTCATGAGGCTAACAGGTAGTTTAATAGCAAACCCACATCTACCGGAACCGTGCTGTGACGAAGTCAAATTAAACAAAAAAGGACAAAAATAATGTATCTATACGTATGTCAAACCATTAGTCAGTTGCATCATTTTAGACACTATTTACCTTTAAAGAAAAATATCTTTAACCATCAATGAGTGATATGTCTAGATACCTATCGCATCACACAGTGAGAAATTATTTTTCACTGATATAGGCACAGTGAAAGAAACTAGTGCGTGACTGACTAAATATTAACATTTCATACCTTGGAAACTGAATTTTCAAGGTTTGTTTTTTACTGAGTTCAAGCTATGTGTGTCAAACTGCGACGTCAAACCGAGGGTATTAATAGTATAGTTTGGTAGCTAGCGCGGACGGTTATGTATAATGATACTTATTCGACTTAAAAAGAAACGGATTTCGTGTCAGTGCAACAGTGACCGGTTGCAAGTCGCTGGATTTTTGATGACTTGAGAGGTTTTCCCGCCTCACTTGTGCAATAGCTTGCTTGCAAGCGCAGTTGTAAGCTTGTTGTTTGTTTTTTTTTAGCGCAGAAGACTCGCACAAGTCACAGGACTTGGCACTTCATGGATTTGTGGTCGCTTCCAATACAGAAACTTAAAAACCCTAGTGTAAGAACCAAGGATTTTCCATTTTATTCTATTTAAACAAGTTCTTGAATAAATTTTATTAAATATAACTGTAGGCTTAATTCTGCTGCAGATAGATAAACAATCTTGAGCTTCTTTATTATATGTCTGTTAATGAATAGATAAATTAAACCAAGAGAAAATGATAGTCATGAGACTGACAGAGAGGATCGAATGCTCCCACTCCACGCCTTGCATTATGTCGAATCTACTGCAGTTATTTAACATATAGAATAGCCTAAACCTTGTGCCATATAAGTAATAAAGCACTCGGGAAGTGACGAGAACACGAGAACAAGAGGGTTGAGAGAAAACGAAACCGAGCAATTCAATCTCGTCTTCGGGCGCCGTTTTGTTTCCCTTCAACTGAGGTAATAGTTTTCATGGTAATAATAATCTGTCCTCTAATAAAACACGTTTTTAAATTGACCAATCGGAGCGCACGTTACATCAAATTTATAGTTGCCAACGAGCCAGCCGAGCGAAGACGCGAGGCTGGCGAGAAGCAGCATCGTAGAGCCGCACGAGGTTTGTACTCCAGGCGAGAAAAACCTCGAGTGATCGTGAAATTTGTAGTGTAAGGTAAGTTCTGGCCAATCCGAGGTGCGCTTAATTGCAGCCAATCGGAGTGCTCTAAAGATGTATGACGTCAAGGTGGTGTGGTTCCTCGGCAAATTGAAGTCATGCCGGCCAGCGTGCCAAAGAAATTCTAATTAAATTCACGAAAATACCTTGATCATTCAACTGCCAGCGAGCCAAAACTAATCAATAAAAGAAACGAAGAAATCAACCAGGTGTAAAAACCCTGAAAACTGGCTATCGTGCCAAAGAAATCTCAATCATTTCCAACTCAATTTACAAAAATTCATTGAACCATCGGTCAGCGAGGAAACGCAGAAAAACCAGTAAGCGTGCAAAGCAGAGCAAAATCTTTATCGGCAATAGCCAAAGAAAAAATTAACGAAGAAGTAAGTTATTTATTAAACCAAGTGTGCATATAAAATCTTATAATTTTTTCGACATTGACTGCAACTACTACAACCATTGTCATTAACCTATCTGCCAGCACGAAATTCACGATTGCTGATTTTGCACGTGTTTGTCGGATCATCTTTTTTGTAAACTAAGAACTTTCGGACAATAAAGCTCACAAAAGAATACTATGTATGCATTATTGTTTATGTTGTTGTTATTTCATAATGTTTAAGCGACGAGAAACACCACAAGTTTAGGAAGTTTAGCTGAAGACCGAGGCGAAAGTGATCACTGTTGATTTGCTCGTTGGCACTTAGCGGTAGCTACGACTTGTACAATTGTAGATTAGGATGGTTTTGGAGACATGTACAAAGGCTAGCCCCAATCTGATGTTGTTAGTGGGTGCATGACGCTCTGTCCAATCATTTTCTTTCTTGGACTTCCCGCTCTAGGGTTCAGTAGAGTCTCCTCGCCAAGTTCTTGTCCTTGAATATAGGCTATAGGCTTGTGTATATATATCTACCATACTTGGAAGGTGTTTTTCAAAATCGGGTAGAATGAAAATGTGGTCAGCGTGACCCTTCCCTGTTAACGACGGTCTCTTGTGGGGAAATGAAAGAAGAGGGAGAGCGATTTAAGAGATAAGAGTCTCAGCCACAAATGTGGCGGCTGGTGACTGGGATCAGAGATCCCCGCGGGGACCGACTGGATGAAGTCTCTCTTTCTCTCTCTCCCTCTACTTTCGTTTACCCCACGAGAGACCGTCATTAACAGGGAAGCACGACCCTAAAATACATAAGTTTCCCAAAGTTCCCTACTAAGTGATATTAGCAATAGAGATTAGTGTATACTTTGGCACGCTAATTTCTTGGTCTATTATCAGAGCTCATTTTAACCCTCATCTTCGGCTCGGGCTAGAACGAGTCTTAGCTTGGTCGAGCCCACAACATATTTAGGCATGCGAACAGGAATTTTATTTTTTTTTTCTGCTATCGTTATTATCAGACTGAGTACAACACGACTTGATTCTTACAGTATTGAATTAAAAACAAATAACTCAAGGACGGGCAGACGAATATTCTCCTCAAACTGACGAGAAAACTGGGACGGATACCAGGATTTTGACGAGGTGGCCTGGGTTCGAGTCACGCGAGCTTCTATCGGGGTCCGGGGTTATGCTCCAAGGGAAATTTTTGAAAACTAGAGCTTAAGAAAACGCATTTTCAGGCGTTTCTGGGCATTTTTAGTGGATTTAGTGTAGCATTTTTTCTGTGGGAAAATCATGTATTAATTTATTTAATATGTACAAAAAACTGCCCTGTTTTTGGCAGAAATCGGTTCAAAGAAAGACATTGGCCTTTTATCGTATACACTGACCGGAAACAGATGCTTTTATGAACTTTTTTTTATTTTCGTTACGTAGTATAAAAGAATATTGTTTCTGAAACGAAGAAAAAAAATCGCTCGTGATACTCAACCGCTAGAACCCAAGCCCCCTATCTGCTTAATACTTCCGGTACGAATTCAGTATCAGTTCTATATAAAACTGATCAAATCCTGAACGGAATCTTAACAGTCTAGTTTCAGCTAACTATACACCCCGACATTACCTTAAGGTTTGAATAGTCTTTTGTAACGAAAAGGTTTCGAGTCGTAGGGTTATATAGCAGCGCTCTTGAGAAACTTCAGCTCGGCTTTCAGCCCGAGTAGAACTGGGGACGATAAAACGAAATTCGAAATTCGTGAAAAAGCCGCAAGTCTAAGTGATTTTTGGTCTTGGTTGTCAAGAAGAAACAGATCTCACTATCAATTCAATCGCATGGTTTGTTGACAGCTGCATAACTTCTCTTGATAATCTTTGCAACTGATGAAAATTGGAGCTTAAATAATTATTAACAAAATCGCTTGCCCACTTACAGGAAGCAGAGAATGAGAAAGAGCAAATTGAAGAAACCAGAAGAAGGTTTTTTCAAGAATACGAAGATGGTAAGTCTTTAGATCAGATTTTGTGTGTCAGTTTGCTGTGTTAACTGACTAAGAGGAAAAGCAAAGCCACAACGTATAGTATTCCGAATTTAATGTGGTGATTTTAAGAATTAATTGGGATTAATACAGACAATTAATACACACAAACCGCAACTACAGACAGTATAACATTGCGGTCGCGTGGTGCAAGTGTTTGCTTAGATATTTTAGACGCGTTCTTTACTTTTTATTTAACTCATACTGACCAACAGCCAGTAAACAACCAATGAAAAGAAGTATAGTTCGCTATTCCGCTCGATTTTTCTCCGTACTGGTCAAACCGGAACTGGTAGCTTGAAAATCCCTGGCATTGCACTCTGCAAAGTCCATGTATGAATAGTATGAGATCAAACAGATCTTAATAAACATGACAATTAAAACGCAGAATTAGCTTAAAGGAAAATGTGTGAAACCATTTGGAGTGCAAAAGTGGTATACAATTGACAACTTAGAGTGAAATTGCAAGGCAATAGCATTGGCCCTCACCCCTCAGATTCTCCAACCCCATCACCCTCAACAAAAACAACATGATTTTCTGTTTAGTTTATTTAAGCCCCCATATATCTCTAAATAAGACAAGACAATTAATTTATTAATTTGTTACCATAAACTGATATTTTAATATTTATTTTATTATTGTTGTTAATATTAAATTTTGTATTTTATATTAACTATTTTCTTTATTAACATTGAACATTGTTATTATTGCTATACTGTTATTGTGAAGAAATCTCATGTAGGTCAAACGTTACATTTTATAACTTGGACTCAAGTTACTCTGATCTGACTCAATCAGGGTGGTTGTTTAATAAAAAAAATTAATATGTGAAAATGACCCAATCTTTGGCTTATTAAATCTAAAAATCTTGCATATAATGCACTTAAATGTCAAACCAGTATTAACTTCCACCCCCTTCTTCTTCCTTCATAAATTTCTTTAAAAGCTTTTTAAAGTTTCTATATGATATAAATGTATGTTTTATATGCCACGCCGAGAAAGATGTGAAAAATGTTCTTTTTAAATCGCCGATAATCTTACTTGTTGCAGTTTT
>JANVCF010185100.1:0-10476 GCA_025388745.1 Hydrozoanthus gracilis
GATTCTATTTCATATTTATAGAATAAATACGAAAGTGGAACAATGGAATTTGGTTCAATCTTACTTTATAGAACGATTCCAAACACTGAATTAGAATCGCGTCAAACCAGTAATTCTCTTACGTTAAGGGAATAATTTTGGTTGAGTCTTTACAATAAAGGACAAAGGCAACGCAAGAGGAACTCATAAAACTCAATTGAATGTTACACTTTCGCTTTCTAGAAATTATTTCCAACAGGTCGATATTGTGTAGCTATGCATATGCTTTATGCAGTTATGAAGTGAAAACAGAAAGTCCGGATGTCATTTACAAAATTAACACCCTTACAATTCCAACCCTTTGTTTTTCACGGATATAATCTTGTATGTTTATAATAAAAACAAAGCTTGAAGATCGGATTTTGGTTAGAACAACAACAAAGGGATACTGTACAGTATAGAAAGGGAACTAGTTGTCACGTTTTTCGGTTCGAACTGCCTTTGCATCAATTCTGGTCTACCTTATGACGGAATCGATATTCTTTCAACCATTATAAAGTCCAAATAAAAGGAGAAAATACAAATCTTTACAAGACGTTTCCTGTGTGGTATTGCCTTTAGTGACGTAGTTGTTGTGATGATTTTCAAGTCCAATTGGCACTCTATCGTCCCACTGACACTCCATTGTGTTGCATTTTTCCAGGAAATTCCTTCTTCAAATTTAATTATCTCTGATTAAGAGAACTGAAAGAGCTCCATAGTTGTACGTTGAATGTGACGTAGTTTCTACTTAAAAAAAGTCTTTAATTATTAGTTTGCTTGCTATAAATAAGGCCGAATTAGTAGACGAGAGCATACAGAACCGAATTCACTCAGTGGAAGACCGAAGAGTTCTTAGCTGGTAAGTGCTAGATATTCTAAAGGAAGATTCAAGCAAGCAAAATGATTACTAGATTTCTTTATAGGATTTCATTTTTATTTAGCTGAAGCGTGCGTATAGTATTTTGGTCTACGTTTTCAGGGTGTTTTGAAAACAAATGTTTCCAAGACCACGAGTTGGTTTTTTTTTATAGTTTCTCAATTTCGTAAAGATTCAAGTTTTAAGTTAGGACATAAATGAAACGTTTTATGCTACTAAGAAGCGTTCCTTTTTCTTTTTCTAACAGGCATGAGTCCTACAAAAAAGCTTTCATAAAACTCTTAACGATTTGAATAGATAATTTTTATTTGTAAGCAGAATGTGGACAACCCAGAAGTATTGCATTTGGGACGTGCAGCAGCACATTTATTTGATATTTTTTTTATCAAAGAGGTTAATAGGGTATATTGGAGTGTATATGTTTACCCCAATTTCCTCATTGAAATACTAATGAATCCCAATTCGTTCTGTGACTTCGCATGTTCTAATGGTTGTGGTTGTCACACGAGAATGTAAAATTGAAAAACACTAGATGCAAACTCTTGTAGCATGCAAAATCTTTGAAAATAAACCAATTGGTCTACCAAGGGTTTTATTAATTTGGAAGTAAGGCCGGCAATTGGGTCAAATACAATTGATCACAAAGCTTGAGCTCCCTCGGAAAGCAAACTGAATGCCGGACAAAAAAGTAAAGCAACAATAAGTAACAGGGAAGGGAGTGAAAATGTAATATGTGCCTTAATTTCATTGCTTTGATTAAGGAAACCATAGTTAATATATACGGACTTGTTTGGAAACCATTTTTGTGTGTCTTTGTTTGACTTTTTCTTTTGTTTTCTGGTCTTGACCGTTCACAATACGTGCACAAATAACAAAAGGTTTTGAAATGCAAATTAACAAGTAGCCAGTCAAAACATTCTCACTAACAATTGAAACAAAGATCGTGCACAGTAGCGGTTCGTTCAACCTACAACAAAGCATCTTTGTGCATTATTTGTATTTCCCTTTTGAGGTTTGCCGGCTTTCCTAACCAGTCCCTATATTAACTATGAGGAGACATATTGACGACAAGCACTGATAATTAGAACTACGGATGTGGTTTTTATTCTGTTGTTGATCAAACAATGCTTTACATACGCTATTTATTTAAGTAAGGGCAAACAAAAAAAACAAATTAAAGCAGAGAAAAGAATGTCTCCCTAGTTTGTAAGAATAAAAAAAATTGATTTGGATATAATTCAGCATTCCATTTTATTATGCAATCGCTCATGTCAGTTAGGAGGCTCTCTCAACCGATTCCTGACATGTCCTGATTGTGCTCAGATCATAAGCTCTTCATCTTCATAAAAGCGGGTCAGCAGCTAGGTAGCTCCCCGAACATAGGTCTGGTCATGGCCAACCTAGTTTGGTCATACGATCTTCATAAGACATTGTTGGGTATTTAGAAAACGGTAGATGTTTTTAATCGATAAATTCGTTTGTATTTAAACTCTCCTTGGAGTGTTGAGCTCGGTGTGACAAGAAAACAGAAAGTCAATAAAACAGCAATTCTTGTTGTTGTTTTACTTGTACATGTTTTCTTCAAAAATGGTCCGACCAAAGGTAGCATACGTGCATTCACCTGCCCTGGACGTTTAGAACTATTTTGATTTAGAGCAGGAATAGTTCTTGGTTACTCATTAATGCTGACTGTCAATTGTTGTTTAGGTTATCAACAGAAACTATCGTCATGACGTTAAGGTAAGCCTAGGTGCTGACTTTACTACTATTTTAGATGTTTTCTTCATTTATTTGTTCTGTTTTTCCTAGACCCTCTTCGTTCTTGCACTTTTTGTCTTCTTTCTCTCCCTCTCTCCCTCCTTTTCTCGTTTCTTTTTTTTCTTCTAGCTATTTCTCCTTCTTCTTTTTTGAATATTTTTCTTCTTCTCTTTCTTCTCTTCTTCTCCGTCTTCGCCTTCTACTTCCCTTCTATTTTCTTCTTCTTAAAAACAAGACGGCAACGAAACTACAGGATTCGAACAACGTAAAGTTAACGCAATTTTTTTTATTCTAGAACCAATTGGCTTGTACTTCTTTTATACTTAATAAGCCTGGGAAGCTCTGCAGCACAGCTTAACGCTTTGGATTTCAAGAAAGAATCAGAAATGGCTGATAAAATGTTGGAGGATGATCTTAAAAGTAAGTTCGAGAACTACAATTATTAATGTGTTTTAATAAGTCCATGAACAGAAAGTTTGTTTGATCACAGTTATCATTTCCTTGGCTTACTGAGTTAGAGTGAAATGTTAAAACGTTCTCCTAATTTTTTTAAAAACTGATATTTAAAAAATAATTTCAAGATTGTAACACTTTACCCAATTCGTTAATATAAAACCAACGATCCAAGTTAAAAAGAGTACTTTACTTTATTCAAGGTGATGAGCAGGACGCGACGACCTCTGAATCAAGCCAGCAAGATCTGTTTGACCTAAAGTCCGACATAGATTCAAAGGCGTTCCTTAAGCCACAGGCGAAACTCGAAATTTCTGATAAAGTTGTACAGCAAGCAGTTTCCGAAGCACAAGCGGAAATGGAACAAGAAAATGAACAGAGCAAAAATGAGGATGCTCCGCAAAAACCGCGTCAGATGACCTTACAGAAGATGCACTATCGCGCAAAAGATAACCCTGAGGCCGAGAAGAAAGGTTTTCAGGCACGTGTTCTGGAGAGAGTTACGAAGAAGATTGGTGACAAGTATCGGTAAACACAATTTTATCCTTCATAATATCGAATTTTTGAAGTCTCGATACATCTAAAACTAAGTATGTACTTGCATTCATTTGAGGGGTTGAGCGCATTGTAGCAAAGTTTACTTAAAAATGAAAGCAACGATATTAAACTTGCTATAATGCAGTACACATGCTGCAGTTTTATTTAAGCCTTTTTATGATTTTGTAAGATTTTCAATCATAGGTTAAACAATATTAGAGCACCATGCAACGTTAGTGACTTACAAATTTGGTAGCAACAAACTTTCTTTCGACCGCTGACGTTTTTCTTTCTTTATGCTTCATTTTACGTTTGCTTGCAAACGTAAAATGAATGATATATTTTTGTTACTAAAATATTTTTGCTCTTATGTTGTTTTTTCCCTTAGAATTTCCCAAAAAGAAGCAATTGAGCAACTGAGTGGGTTTCAAAGTGACTTTATCAAACGTACTGTGTGCAAAAAAGAGAAACAAACGCCAATTCGCTGCAACTATCGCTACCCTTTTCGAACAATCACCGGATTGTGCAACAACATACCTAAACCACACCTAGGGGCTGTAAACACACCCTTTAAACGGCTCCTGTTTCCTGACTATGCTGATGGTGTATCAAAGCCAAGAGAATCAAACAACAAGTTCCCCTTGCCAAACGCACGATTGTTCAGCAGAAAGGTAGGCCGAGGGATTTGTGTATTCCGCCGTGGAACATAAAATGTTAATACTTTCTTAATTTAGGATTTATCTTTTTACAAAGTTATTGTAATATTAGTTTTGAAACAAAAAAGAACATACTTATTATTTTATTGATGACAAAAGATTACAAAAATTGTTTGCAGCTGTTTTGCAACAAATTTCTTCGGGCTAAGCGCATCAATAAATTTTTTTTTTCACAGTTAGTTAAGTCCCTAAGCAATAATGTCACGTTGTAAAACGTATTGTTCTTTAAATCTTTTGTCTGAGCAAGCGGTGACCTTTTGTTGTAAGTTCTCTGTTTGCAAATGATTAAGGAAAACGTGACTTGTAGGTTAGCAGCTTTTACGACTCTGTTCTTGCTGTAAAAAACCTTTACATTAGAAATAAAGAAAAAAAAGCACGTTGCTACAATAATACGATAAATTAATAGAGACAATGGCCTTTTATCTATTGAGAATAAAAACTAACAACAAAATCCGACGTTTCGGAGTCAAACATGACTCCATTATCAAGGTAAAGCTTTAAAGGATAACTCGCAATTTAAATACAACGGGCATTACATTTTGTAAGTCGATATTACTTTTATTTATTGTTACTGTTATGTAGTTTTAAATTGATACTCTGAGTTTTTGGAAACACTTTTACTTAAAAGTATACCGGATGATTATCACTTAGGTGTTCCTTGATCAAAACCGATTCTCCACCAAAATAACCCACATTGTGATGAATTGGGGCCAGTTTATAGACCACGATATTACGCTTGGACAACAGCCAAAGAACCAGAAATGTCCTACTGGGCCAGCAAAGTGTATACAGAAAGGAGAATGCTTTGGCATCAAAGTTCTTGCAGATGATCCTGACTTTCAAGGATGTATTCGCATGAAACGCGATGTTCCTGCACCAAATCAAGACTGCCAACTTGGTCCAAGACAACAAGTAAGATTAGGCTACCATTTTAAGTAGCTGTGAAACAGCATCCGTAAACGTCTTATTTCGTCCTCTGTTAAGTAGCTGTGAAACGATGCCATCAAAATTGTGCTACTCAATTGCTTACTTACTTATCTTTAGCTTAGAGAAACGAAAAACGTAAGACGTAATACGTAACTTAAAAAGTTATTAAGTTTGACTAGAAAGAAGCGATTTTGCAAGGATACCTGCCACATACGATTCACTTAGTTTTAACTTGCAAGTGTTGCTTGATTTTAATGCTTTTTTCCCTGAGCCGCAAAAATAAGCAGTAATACCAGTGCAATTTCTAACCCATAAAGCAACGCTACAGCGTCATTTTGTTGATTAATCAGTTAGAATCTGTATTTTTGGTGCTGAATACAGTAAGCTATATTTGTCACTTAATAAGCTTTAACCCCTTTAAATCCTCTTAGTTCGTTCTCTCATAAAGAGTAATAACGCTTTAGTTTTAGTCTGTAAACTATGAAATTGACGAGGAAAAAAATAGTTCTGCAAGGGTACCTGTTTAATGACGTTTCTCTTAGTTAGTGTTGATTTAATTCAATGCTCTCTTTCTCTAACCCGCTAAAATAAGTAGAAATAGCAGTATTATACCAAACCCCTAAACCAATGCTACAACACCATTCATTAGATAAATAAGTTACAATCTGTACTTTCGGTACTGAATGACTTCAATTAGACACGGAAACTTCTTCAACTCCTACTAGTTCTGTCTTTTATATTAAATGAAAACTTCCCTCTACTTTAGTTTGTGTGCTTAATGGATACACGACTGAGGCATTGAACTGCTGCGTACAGCATCATTTTGCTAGACTTGGAACTTCTCACGAACTAATGAAACTAATGATTTAACAAAGGTAGCCGCTCTCGGAGTTTAGCTCCACTACTATTGAATAAAAACTGAGCAACCCCTCGATTTCAATAAGCGTGTTTTTCCTCCTATACAGATCAACACTCTGACTGCATACATCGATGCCTCCCAGGTGTATGGAAGCGACAGCAAGATGGTTAATAATCTAAGGAATTTCAAATCTGGTATCGGGTTGCTGAAGGTTGCCCCAACTGATAACAAGACCGATACTGATCTAAGAGATTTCGAATCGCTAGCTGGTATCGGATTGCTGGAGGTTGCCCCAACTGACTATAAACATTACAAACCTTTACTACCACATGCAAAAGAAGACAAATTCTGTGCAACAAACGACAAGAAAAGGAAGCCATGTTTTCTGGCAGGCGATAAAAGAGTCAACGAGAATCAAGGTACTGCATACTGAATAAATGATACAAAATATTTTACTGCTTTTTGTACCTGCTATTAAAAAATAGGAAACTGATAGCACATTGTCAAGCATGTTTGTCCACTCAACTGGAAAGCAAAACCAGTTATACAATTAAAGTAATACTTAAGAATTTAAAAGTCACCTCACGCAATCTTTCTCTCAAAGGCTTGGCCTCTCTTCACACCGTGTTTACAAGAGAACACAATCGAATTGCTAAGAAGTTGTCAGAAATCAACACTTTGTGGTCTGGTGAAAGAATTTTCCAGGAAGCCAGGAAAATCGTTGGTGCCATATTGCAGCATATTACCTACAACGAGTTCCTTCCATTAGTTCTTAACAGTCAAACGGTAAGCAAATTACGTACTCTTTATCTATACTTTCTCAACAAAACAAAAAGGGCTCAACATAGTTATAAATAAATTTGCTCATAAACTAAAACTGAACTAATAAAAAAAACACCAACATAAGTCAATAAAAAAAAGCCGTTTCAACTGGTCATCGCCTAGATTGTCTTGGATGCCTAACATTGCTTAGTTTTTACTTCCATGACTTTGGTCAGAATATTTGGTTAGACTCAAAAGAAATCTCCGAAGACTTCTGCGTCATAAGTTGACCATTTTCGTTTTTCACTGATTTTGTTACGATCAATTTGGCTTTCCGATGAGGAAATACAAAAATGGCTTATACGTTGAGAGTTAAGAAAACACCTTAAAACAATTTTATTGCGCGTAAATTCTGTTGCTAAAAATAACTTAAGTTTGAACTTCTAATCAATAATTAGGCTTTAGAACGATCTGATTTATCGAAAACGAAACCTTATAACCGTTGCTATTCTTCTATATTTCTTTCAGAGAAAGACGTTTGCTCTAAATCTCAAAAGGAGCGGCTATTACAGGGGATACAGTCTCTCTACAGATCCGTCAATAAGCAACAGTTTTGCTGGAGCAGCCTTCAGGTTTGGACACAGCTTGGTGCGAAACTCCTTCAGCCGTTTTGGGAAATCAACGAGACGTCCCTCTATTGCAACCAAGAACTTTGACAACCCGACATTTTTTTACGATAGGGCCAACGGGGGTGTTGATTCAATTCTACGTGGGTTATTCAGAGACAAGGCCGAAAACTCTGACAGGTTAGAGACAACCTTAGCTTCACCCTTAAGAAAAATCTGAAGAAGAAATTTCCTGGAAGTAATAGTAAACCTGTTTCCTGAGATCTCTCAGGAATCGTATCGTTTTTTACCAGCCTCAGGGGGCTTTGCTTGATAAAATTTCTATGATTATAGTTTATAGAGCTTTTTTATTACAAGCCCTGTTCAAAGGTTGCATCAACTTTTATAAATACTTTTGCCTTCTAAACTAACATGTTGTGATTAAGTTGATGGACCTAGAAAGACTATTATTTTACACTCAGTAACCATGGCTACTCAACTACTCAACAATTTCTTGTGCTACAAGTTTGGTGTATGTTATTGGTTGTTACAGGTTTTTCGCTAGTGCCATTACAAAGCACCTGGCTATTGCACCAAAAGTCACCATCGATCTACCAGCGATCAACATCCAGCGAGGGAGAGAGCACGGTCTCCCTGGTTACAACCAGTTCCGCTCCTTTTGTGGTTTGAAGAAAGCTAAAAGCTTTACAGATTTAGAACCGCAGATGTCCAAGCAAAACAGAGACTTGGTAAGTGTGATGTCTGCTAAAAGTATTCTCTAGTTTGGGAGATCAGACCTACATGCTTAGGTAGATTTAAAGAGCAGTGGCTAACAAAATAAGCTTCGTTCGTTTAAGTATAGATAATTTCTAGATCTTCCAAAAACAATGTATGACTTCATCCATGAAATGAGATGAGAAACAGAAACTTGGTAAAACATTTACTAAGGAAAGTATTTGAAGGTTTAACAGTTAATTCTTAGCTTCTAAACGAAGCGACAATGCATCACAAATACTCGAAGTATTTATATGGACGCCCAAGAAATTAAAGATAACAACAAGTACATCGCCTTAAAACAAGACTTAAGCTTTGAAGATCTTGTTCACCATCACGAAACACCTACCTAGCGTTGCCAAGCGTAAAGCATCAAGCAGGTTGATGCGTCACCATTTTGACAAAACTTAGTTGCTCATAAAAGTTATCGACCATTCTTAAACGGTTTTCATGAAAGACTAAGATCAGATTAAAATATTGACAGCCACGAGATTAAACTTATTTTGTAACAACTATTTAAATATCGATTTCTACCTCTTATTGCTCCACCTGAAAAAATTGTTAGTGTGCAATCCTTTAAAACAAATAACTTTTATTCTTTCGATATATGTTAACTTTTCCGGTCCTGATGTCTGTTTTCCAGCTTCAGAAATATTACGGCCATGTTGACAACGTTGACCTGTTTGCGGGAGGTATGTTGGAAACTCCATTAAGAGGAGCCTTAGTTGGACCCGTTTTCTCCTGCCTCATCGCTAGACAGTTTCACGACCTGCGCAAAGGCGATCGATTTTGGTATGAGAGATACAGTCAATACACTGGTTTTAGCCCTGGACAGCTGAGGGAGCTGAGAAAAGTGACCCTTGCTCGCGTGATCTGTGACAATTCTGATGACATTGATCGTGTCCAGCGTCGTGTGATGCAGCTTCCTGGAAATGGAAACCCGATGGTAAAGTGCAGTATAATACCTAAGCTGAACTTGGCGGCTTGGCGAGATCGCAAGTATAATGGCTAAACCTGACACTAAAAGGAAAAAAACTGATGTAAATTATATGATTATCTATGTTCAAAATGCTCTTCTTTTCCCTTGTTTTTTACACGCTGATGCCATATTGTATTAAATAAATCTATTGGTTATGAAAGTTTCCTGTCTTTTATCTTAACTGAAGTTTTTCATGCCAAAGGGATAAGATATTATCGTAGTCGAGGGGCTTAAAAAACTGAAAAAGATCAGATCTCATTGATTTGTCATTCCTTATTGTTCTCTTGTCAAAACAACAGGTTTATTCGTTTTTAAAAATTGGGAGAAGTAGCCATATTCTTGACATCGAAAGATTTGCAAACTCACCTCCGGTTTGTTTCAATCGACCAGAAGATACACACGTTTGATAACTCTATACCCCGTAAATTGCTATGTAGCCAGTGTCCCGGTGGTGTAGTGGTTACCACGCCTGGCTAATACCCAAGAGACGTGGATTCGAGTCTCAGGCGGGGCATTTAAACCGTTTTTGTTTGGAAGAGTGTGATGGAAGGGAAAACAGAACCTATATTTATTTCTACTTCGTTTGAGTCCCTTTCCTCGCCAAACATGTGTATTTATTCGTTCCAATCCTTGTTATAAGGTTATAACCAAAAATCGAAGAAAAACAATGAAAATATTTGGGCCTCTGCGGAACATACACGTTTGATAATCCTGTACCCCGTAAATTGATATGTTGCCAGTATGGTGAGTCCCGGTGGTGTAGTGGTTATCACGCCTGGAGTCCTCGGTTTGAACTCTTCCTAGCGCCAGGAACGACAATAACCGTATGACTATCCTGTGAAAAGGCTCTTCGACAAAACTAGTTGGAAATATTTTGCTATAAAAATATTTTGAATGAACACATATCAGAAAGAAAAGTTAAAATCCGTTCTAACAGTCTGCCATGGATGAATTCTCACATTAGAAAAACTATTAACCGTCGGTTCAAAGCTCTCAAGTATGCGAAGCAAATTGGATCTAAGGCATCATGGGAGGAGTATAGGAAACTAAGGAACGAAGTAACTAGTCTTCTGAGAATTGCTGAAGCAAATTATTGGAAGCAAGAGTTTAAGATTGCTAACTCCAGCAAGTATTTTTGGAAGTTAGTTGGTAAATTAACCAATAAAAAGAAGCAATCATTAATTGGTCCAATCAGGGATGACCAAAAC
>JANVCF010185111.1:0-10475 GCA_025388745.1 Hydrozoanthus gracilis
GGTAAGTTTTGAAATAGTGAGAGCATTTGGGGGGGGGGGAGGGCCCTGCCACGGCCCTGAAAATGGAGCTTTTAGACTCAAGGGTGTTGCTTAAAGGAGATGAGTAATTGGTAGGTTGATGGAGCGATGGATGGGTGGATGGGTGGATTGGTGGATGGGTGGATGGAATGATGGACTGATGGTAGGATGGATGGATGGATGGACGGGTTGGTAGGTAGATGGATGGATGGATTGATGGATGGATGGATGCATGGATGGATCGATGCAAGGAATGGTTGGATGGATCGAATGGATGGATGGAGGGATGGATGGGTGGATGGGTGGATGGATGGATGGATGGATAGATGGATGGACGGGTTGGTAGGTAGATGGATGGATTGATGGATGGATGGATGCATGGATGGATGGATGCAAGGAATGGTTGGGTGGATCGAATGGATGGATGGATGGATGGATGGATGGGTGGATGGATGGATGGATGGACGGATGGGTGGGTGGATGGGTGGATGGATGGATGGGTGGATGGATTGGCTGATGGATGGGTGGATGGGTGGATCGAATGGATGGATGAAGGGATGGGTGGATGGATGGACGGACGGATGGATGGGTGGATCGAATGGATGGATGTGTGGATGGATGGGTGGACGGATGGATGGATGGAAAGGTTGGATGGATCGAATGGATGGATGGGTGGGTGGATGGGTGGATTGATGGATGGATGGGTGGATGGATGGGTGGATGCATGGATGGATTGATAGATTGATATGTAGGTAGATAGTTAGGTAGGTAGGTAGGTAGGTAAGCAGGTAGGTAGGTAGGTAGGTAGGTAGGCAGGTAGGTAGGTAGGTAGGCAGGTAGGTAGGTAGGTAGGTAGGTAGATATCATATCTAATGGCAACAGATTAGAAAAACGTGACTCGCCAATCTAAATTACAAACTTTAATTCATCAAACTTGCAAGAACTAAATCACTTCTATTTCTATTTAAAAACCTAATTCTGCAATTCTGATTAAAAAGATACACTTTCTAAAACCAACGAAAACGTACAGTGACAATGCTAAGATACTCCTAAAGTAAAACAGCGTCCATGAAAAAATACAACTCATGTTTATCTTTGATAGAAATACAAAGCAACTAAGCAAATAGCATACAAGCACTATCAAGTATTAAATCACTTCTGTTTCCTCCTAAAACTTAATTAACAAGATATACTCTGAGAAAAGCTATGAACACACAGTTTCCGCATTACTAAGGCTCTCGATAAGCTGAACTGTACATGCTTGTGTTCATAAAATGTATTATTCAGGCTGCTGAGATTTGTTCATGTACACACAACGAAACACTACACTGAACCTAATTATTAAAAACTTAAGAGTAATTGTTCTCATAAAGGTTTGAAGGTTGCACGTTTCACAGCAGTTTAGAAACGGCATTTGTCAGTTCGTAAAGAGAGCGTTTCTGTGGCTTTCTAAGTGACCTTATTTCTGGATGAACATGCACTCGAATGGTCCCTTAAAGACTGGGGCTTGTGAATTGCTGCTAAAAGTTAACCATGTATTGTTTACACTAAGAATTTATAATACTCTCAGAGTTCTACCAATGCTATAATGGACATTTTCTTCAATTTCTTCCTGGTTATTAAACTTTGGAATTGAATACCAAACCTCGACCAGACCTGATACCACAAACCATGCACTGATGCATTTTAATTGGCTTAAAACCCCTCGAATTGTCAACAGTCATCGAACAAGGAAATCCTTTGTAGCGCTCAGTTTCTATAGCAACCATAACCCAATGACTGCCTAAGATTTTGATAAAAGTTTTACCAAACTAAAACCTTTCTCACGAAAAAGCGAAATCAAATGAAGAAAACTTTTTGTCGAATGTAAAACGTCAAAACTAAAAAAAATGCATAATCTCATGCTTTGAGAGGTAATGAAACTAAACATGCTCCTTAACTGACTTGACTGTGTCTTGTCAATTGATCTGCCTGCAATACTTTACTTCTCAAATACACTTTTCAAGTGAGGGTGAAAATTCAACTTTTCTTCTCATTCCTCTATTCCAGGGTTATGACTGAAGTATGATTAGCCTTTCACTCGTGACTAAACATTTCCACTAGATAATGGCTATCGTAATGTTGGTGGGTTTTGAATTAAGGTAACACCTTAGTATAGGGGTTGTGCTTGTGCTTGTGAGTGTGTCTATGTTTTATATAAATGGTTTTCTAAGGCTTCTGTGCGTGAGAAATCGTTCTCAGGCCCTCTGTTTTCTGTGGCATCTGCAAGCATGAGATCGTTCAATGCCGACCAATCTCAAGTCCTCTGTTTTCTGTGCCTTGCTCGCGGCCTAAAACATTAGATAGTCAAAGTTAAAAATTGATATGAAATCACACCCCTACCGCACATACTGCAATCATCTTCAGTGTATATCTAGCAAGTTGTATTGCAATTAAACCTACAATTCTTTTGTTGTATAAGGGCGTCTAACTTCTGGGCTGAGGCTGATTGTTCTTAGATACCTTTAGTATTTCAGCCTCAAATGTTCTTAAAACGCTCAAAGACGTATTTGTTAGTACGTACTCAGGGTGAGCATTTTTTGTTTTTATAACATTCTTGACTCAAGGAGTCACGGGAAAACATGCAATAGGACTCGAGGTCCCCTTCGAGGTCTGCCACCCGGGATCTACGGTTTAACGTCCTTATCCGAGAAGACGTGAAGGTTTTACCGTTTGCAGATGTTAGGGCAAAGGCAGCACCTTCTCCTCAGTTATTTTAAGACTCTTAGTGAAGGTCCGGCACCAGGCATTGAACCCTGGCCTCCCGCACGACAGACTGATGCCTTACCAACTAGGCTAGCCAGGAGACGGTTGCTAATAGCTATATAGAAACCAACCAGAAGCACACATTCAATTAGCCGCGACCATTGCGAGCAATAAGAAAGAAATTAGGCCATGGTACTTGATAAACAAAAATGATATAGACAAACTTGAACATGCACAACAACAATGGCCATGTTGTACAGATCAATATTTGCCGAGAAAAAACTGTTTCCGCAATCCTTTTGTGCAGTACTAAAAATAAACTTTTCTCGCCTTTCTCAGCTGGCTTAGTATGATATTAGAACGTTTTTAAATTTTTGGTTCTTGGGTAAACTATTATAAAATAAAGGTCGTTTAATTGCTGATAAGTTTTGAAAGATTTACCATTTCGAATTCCATCTCGCGTGTTGACGTCATAACAAAAGTCTTCAACTGATTCTTCGAGGTCGTCAAGCTCCGACCAAGGGAAACAAACGATCACGATAAACGCAGGAACGGTGATTGTAATCACCAAAAGGGCATACCTGGTCATTGTGATAGGAGGTATTTCCCGACCGTAAATGGCTCCCAATGTAGTTAGCAGTATAGCTAAAATTACATAAATTAAGTAGGTGACCTTTTTCACACGGTTACGTCGTAAGGGATATTTCGTGTGTAACCACATTCCAAACACAGCAAATACGTAGGCAGAAACACCAGCCGTTTGGAAAACACCATATCCAACTCCTGACGCTAGAAAAATGTCAAACGTGAAACGGTTGCAGAGCACAGCAATAGATCCATTCTTGATAACTTCGCAGTCGAGGGGATCAGGATCAAAACCGAACTCTTCGAAGCAGTCAAACTCTTTACTGCATTCGTGGGATTGTTCCAGTAAAAGCAAAGTTGAAAAGGCATATGCACCAGAAAGCACGAAACACATGCTAGGTATCTTCAAAGAAGCAATGACCTTCTCTGCTGTTACGAAGTAAGTGATCTGACGGTTCATGAAGTACAACTTCTTCTTCCTTCCTTCATAGGAGAAAAACACCACTCTGCTGAAAACGTTCATTGTGATTGAACGGATGTTAAAATATGCAATAAAAATCAATATTACCATTGGCGCTGTATATGCGAAGTTATACATATATCTGTTCATGATGACCCGGCAGTGGATGAGCTTGCGTTAGTAGTAGTAAAACAAGGAGTCTTGTTTCTGAGAATGGAACTCGCTTATTTATATTATATGAGCGATTGTAACTCTAGATGTATAGCCATGCGAATGTTTTTTTTCTCAGAAAATCTCTATCGATCAGAGATAGCTAGTAACTTTAGACGAGCGAATGTGAATGGCTTCTTGGAACGGGGCAGTATATGTGTTTTCTCTTATTAAAGAAACATGCGTGACAAATCTTGTTCCCGAGAACTCCAGAAAACATCACCGTCATTTGTTTCTGTAACTACAGACTGATGTAAGCTTGACGAATCCTTTTTTATTGAAATTTGGGTCCAGTAAATCTGCATTTGATTTGCAGGAACTGCATGTTTTTCGGATTTTTCTAACTTAGAGAAGGCCTAAATATTTCTATTTGTTTCATTTAACTGTAGATGTGTGCGTAGCAAGCCTTTTTGCCCAGAACAGGTCGAATTTATTCCTAATTGTCAAAAACACCTCAACCTTGCCTTCGCAATGTCGTCAACCATTGTTCTCGTCACAAGCGTCACACGCTGACTGTTACTGTAAACAACAAAAGCCGAACGCATGATGTTAAAAGTATCCTGCAAGCTGGAAAAAATCTGTTAACCTTAGGTTAGACCGGCCCGAGTTTCATACTTAGTCGGCTCCCCTCAGTTTAAACTAAGAGTCAAACGAGATGTGCTATCCCAGTTCATATAAATTTCAAGCTCAAGTCACGTATACGGAAGATTCTAACTCAACCGGCATGATATTAAACGGACAGTTCTTGTAACGTATTTCTAACTGTTTTCTGCTACTGTTAACGTTGGCATGTACACCAAATCTTTCTATTTTCAAAAACCGATATATTTTCGTCTTTTTTGTGCAACTGTACTGTAGATGTGTGATTGACAAATTCTTTTTCCGAGAACTCATCAAAAAAATTTCCATGTGTTTTCTATCACTACAGAAGCATCCACGACTGACCTTTTTTCCAAGAACGGTTCAATTAAGCGTTTTTATGTGTGTTTGAAATTAAAGCCAGTGGGCTGTTGACAAACATTTTTTCTAAGAACTGTTGGAAAGAACTGCAATTTGTTTTCTGTTATTAAAGAAACTTATGACAAATCTTATGCTTAGAATTTTTTTAAGAATTCAAAAACTCTCCATTTCCAGTTCATGTGAAGAGCGAGAATCGCGTCCGCAAGAAAGACTTACAGTTAGCTTACAATGCTAATGTACTTCTGATTTTTTAAAACTATTTTCTACAGCACCTAGATGGAATCGAAAGAGGTGTTTATTTGAAGAGGAGAGTTTTACAAATAGTTATTAATTGAACTCGCTTTTGTAGTTATGGCGTGTGAACTCAATTGCTTGTTCTTTTTAAGGAAAATAAAGAACAGCATTTTTTAAACAAAACATGTTTCGGTCATTTCTCTGACCTTCTTCAGTTGTAACTGGAGCTAAAATTTACATATATACTGTCTATAAAAGGCTAGTAGTATTACTTGGTAAAGGCAGGTAAATTTTAGTTCCAATTACAACATTTTTTAAACAAAACATGATGTTCTTTTCCTTAAATGCATTACAAGTCTGGTTCCCCTACGTCCAATGGTTTGTTCACAATTCTTTTGTTCAAACCATGAATTCAATGACTGTAAAATTACGCTACAATTTATTATAATTCAGGAAGTGACTTGCATGTGTTTTGTTTTCTTTTGTAGTTGACTCTAAACGTGGACCTCTTCCACGACGAAGCTGATTGTGGTGAGATAGAAGCATGAAGGATCTTGAAGTCATTTTAAACGTTTCGAAAAGAAAAAATAAAAAGAAGTATTGAAAGAAATGATAGCAAAGAGGTAATCTGTTGTTGTTCAGGTCAATAAAAACAAATATAACTTCAGGATGCTTGATTTTGGGTTCGGCCAAGCCGAAATCAAGTTGTCTTCCTCTCACTAGAACTTAGTCTCCCGAGTCAGGACATTGCTCCTTTAAAAAGAAAACTTTATTAAAGCTTTACTAAACATGCAAGTATAACTTAATCACATCTTTTTAAACCTAAATGATAAGATCAACTCAAAAACGCACAGTCCCCGTCAAGCTAAACCGTGCCTATGAAGAGTACATTCAGGCTGCCGCGTTTTGCTTATGAAGTTAATACACATGCTTATGAACAAAACTTGGTTAAGAGATCTAATAAATGGAACTTAACTAAGATTACATAACTAACAGTAAAAATGTAAATCATACATGTTCATCTTTGATAGAAATACAAAGCGAGCAGGCAACATTAAATCACTTCTATTTTTTCCTAAAACTTGATTAGCAAGATGTACTGTGAGAAAAAACACACAGCTGTCACATTGTTAAGGTTTTCGTTAAGTTGAACTGTGTTCATAAAAAGTGATATTCAGGCTCAAGTTTATAGTTAAAAACTGTGAGCTTTCGTTGCTTTAAACGGGAACTCAGAGAACGTTTTCTTGATAAATGAATACAAACTTTAGTTCACCATATCACTTTTTCTGTTTTCATGACTTTTTCTTTTTTTCCCTCTACTTTGAATCACTTTCTGTTATATGATGATTTATTTAAAATATATTTGCATCCGACTAGACTACCTTTCTTATAGTTATTTCTGTTGTCCAACAACTATAATCCTATTTTTAACCAATTAACATTCAATTGATCTGTAATATATAGGTGGAAATCAACATGCTGTTGTTGCTGAACAGTTCTAAAATATTTACCATTTCCATTTCATGTATTGGCATTGTTTTGAAGATCTTCAAGTGGTTTTTCGAGTTCGACGCGCTCCGACTAAGGCCAGAAATTGCTAACGAGCACTAAAGCAATGATGAATGCGCATACGTAAACGATATCCTTGATCTAACTGACAGGAGGTATTACGTGACGATTAATCAGTACCAATGTGGCTATCGGTATCAATAGAGCCAAACAAATTAACCCGATTGCCAGTTTCACTAAGAACTAAAAAAACTTGCACAATCTCTCACAGCTTCGAGAGGCATTGAAACTAAATATGCTTCCGAAATGACTTGACTGTGTCTTGTCAATTGATCTGCCTGCAAGAACTATTGTTCTAAAATACACTTTTCAAGTGAGGATGAAAATTTATGACTGAAGTACGATTAGCCTTTTACTTGTGACTAAACATTTCCACTAGACAATGACTATCGTAATATAGTGGGTTTTGAATTGAGGTAACACCTTCGTATAGGGATTGTGCTTGTGAGAGTGTCTATGTTTATGTAAATGGTTTTCTAAGGCTTCTGCGCGTGAGAAATTGTCCAATGAATCTATCTTAGGCCCTCTATTTTCTGTGGCATCTGCAAGCGTGTGATCGTTCAATGCCGACCAATCTCAAGTCCTATGTTTTCTGTGCCTTGCTCGCCGCCTAAAACATTAGACAATCAAAGTTCAAAATTGATAAGAAATCACATCCCTACTGCACAAACTCCACTCATCTTCAGTGTATATCTAGCAAGTTGTATTGCAATTAAACCTACAATTCTTTTGTTAAATAAGGGCGTCTAACTTCTGGTCTGAGGCTAAATGTTTTTAGATACTTTTAGTATTTCAGCCTCAAATGTTCTTCAAACGCTCAAAGACGTATTTGTTAGTACGTACTCAGGGTGAGCATTTTTGTTTTTGTAACATTCTTGACTCAAGGAGTCACGGGAAAACAGGCATGCAATAGGACTCGAGGTCCCCTTCGAGGTCTCCCACCCGGGACCTACGGTTTAACGTCCTTATCCGAGAAGACGTGAAGGTCTAACCGTTTGCAGAATGATGTTAGAGCAAAGGCAGCACCTTCTCCTCAGTTATTTTTTAGACCCAGATTGAAGGTCCGGCACAGGGCATTGAGCCCGGGCCTCCCGCACGACAGACTGATGCCTTACCAACTAGGTTAACCATGAGGCGGTTGCTAATAGAAACCAACTGGAAGCACACATTCAATTAGCCGCAACCATTGCGGGCAATAAGAAAGAAATTAGGCCATGGTACTTGATAAACAAAAATAATATAGACAAATATGAACATGCACAACAACAATGGTGATGTTGTACAGATCAATATTTGCCGAGAAAAAAAAAAACCTTTCCACAATCCTTTTATGCAGTACTAAAAATAAACTTTTCTCGCCTTTTCTCAGCTGGCTTAGCATGATATTATAATGTTTATATTTTTTAGGTTTTTTCAGCCTAATGTTCTTATAAAAAAGAGGGTAAATTATAATAAAATAAAAGTTGTTTAATAGTTGATAAGTTTTGAAACATTTACCATTTCCATCTCGCGTGTTGGCGTCATAATCAAGGTCTTCAACTGATGCTTCGAGTTCGACAAGCTCCGACCAAGGGAAATAAACGATCACGATAATCGCAGGAACGGTGACTGTAACCATCAAAAGGGCATACCTGGTCATAGTGACAGGAGGTATTACGTGACGGTAAATGGTTCCGAATGTAGAAAGCAGTGTCACTAAAGCTAAAAAAATTAAGCAGGCGGCCAGTTTCACACGGTTACGTCGTCGGGGATATTTCGTGTATAGCCACATTCCAAACACAGCAAATACGTAGGCAGAAACACCAGCCGTTTGGAAAACACCATATCCGACTCCTGACGCTAGAAAAAGGTTAAACGTGAAACGGTTGCAAAACAATAGATCCATACAGTACTCTTCAAAGCAGTCAAACTCTTTACTGCACTCGTAGGTTTGTTCCAGTAAAAGCAAATATGAAAAGGCATATCCACCAAAAAGCACGAAACACATGCTAGGTATCTTCAAATAAGCAATGACCTTCTGTGCTGTTTTGGAGTTAGTGATCTGACGTTCCAGGAAGTACAACTTCTTCTTCCTTCGTTCAAAGGCGAAAAACACCACTCTGCTGAAAACGTTCATTGTGATTGAACGAATGTTAAAATATGCAACAAGCACCAAAGGAACGTAACTATACGTATATCTGTTCATGATGACTTGCGGATACGAGCTCTCGAAAGAACTTGTGTTTACAGTAGTAAAACAAGAAATCTTGTTTCTGCGAATGGAACTCGTTTATTTGTGTCTATATGAGGTCACTGTAACTCTAGATGTAGCAATGCGAATGTTTTTTTTTCTCAGAATATCTCTATCGATCAGAGATAGCTAGTAACTTTAGATGAGCGAATGTGATTGGCTTCTTAGAATCGGGAAGTATATTTGTTTTCTATTATTAAAGAACCGTGCGTGACAAATCTTATTCCCGAGAACTCCAGAAAACATTATCGTCATTTGTTTCTGTAACTAAAGACTGATGTAAGCATGATGGATCCTTTTTTATTGAAATTTGGGTCAAGTAAATCTGCATTTGCAGGAACTGCATGTTTTTCGGATTTTTTTAACTTAGAGAACACTTAAATATTTCTATTTGTTTCGTTGAACTGTAGATGTGTGCTAAACAAATCTTATTGCCGAGAACAGGTCGAATTTATTCCTAACTGTCAAAAACAATGTCGTCAAACTGTTGACCTCGTCACAAGCGTCTACACGCTACCCGACTATTGCTGTAGACAACACAAAGTCTTGTAAAAGCCGAACGCTTGGTGATAAAGTCTCCAGACTTGGAAAAAACTATTACCCAAGCTTAGATCGGCCCGAGTTGTGTAATTAGTCGGCTCCCCTCAGCTTTAACAAAGAGTCGAACGAGATATGCTACCCCAGTTCACATAAATTTCAAGCTCAAGTCACGTAAGGAAGATTTCAAATTCAACCGACATGATACTAAACAGACAATTTGGCGTGTATACCAAGTCTTTCTATTTTCAAAACCGATATATTTTCGTCTTTTTGTATATAACATTTTTATTTCACAACAGTCTGTTTTGCTAAACATGTTTTGCTCAAAGCTAAAAAACTCTGTAAAGATAAAAAAAATTCGAAACTCAAATAAAAAAGGCAAGCCAGTCCAAACATTCCGAGACTAAGGATCCGTAAAAAAATTTGGTTTTCAATACTTACTTTGGCCAGACGCTTGTTGCTAAACTGTAGGTTTCGTGCCCCGTGCTCGTACATTTCTAATGGCTACTCTGAACACTATGAGTAGACAAAGCAAACTAGAGACTATATCATGACTTATAGCTGGCCTGTGAGACTAAGTGAAACCTTTTTTAAACCGAATGCTAGAATCTAAAGAACAATTATAGAGAAATGGGACTTAAATTGTCAAACTAATCAAGTTCACTCAACAAAATGGATGTTTTTGTGCCGCAACTTTTATTTTTTGACTTTCTATATGAGCAAATTACACAAATAAGCAAAACTGCCCAAGCACCGCAGCTGTTTTTGTTTAGTTTGTTCTGATAGGCCCCCATCTATTAGAAGTATACAGCTTTTTTAAAAACTGTGTACTTGCGAAACCATTTCAAATTCGTGAATGAGTTAAACGTAATTTCCTACAAGAAAAAGATGCTTATGACATTTCCATTCAGCTCGTTCCTCGTT
>JANVCF010185122.1:0-10472 GCA_025388745.1 Hydrozoanthus gracilis
AGCTTAAAAGTTTCGATCTTTAACTGAACAATGCAAAAAGAATATAAAGAAACGCTTCGCAGTTTATTAATCGAAAATCGTCTGGGGAAAATGACTCAGAGCTCCAGATGCGAATCCATGATAAACCCGCATGCAAGGATGAATTGATCAAATTCGTTTTCCATTGCATGCATTATACAAATACCTTAGTAGTCTTGGTTTTTCTTCGATTTAAACACACAATTTTACTGGTTCTTATAAAAAGCGTTTAATTTGGTTGAGCCCAGAGCCAGAACAACTTGGTATTCATCGAGCCGACTTCAACAAAAGTTGAATTACCAAATGTGGCACAGAGCAAAGAACCCGAACAATCAACTTCGCAAAGTTCGTCACGGAAAAACACAATTGATGATCTTTTACCTTAACTCAGCTACTTAAATCTTAAGATCATCGATTGAGGCTCCCAAAATGAAGATGTTGTATTCCCTAAATTTGTTCTCTCTGCATATTACATTTTTGATGAAAGAGGGCCCTCGTCGTTGGTGGGCAAGTACGTACATACCCGACACGAATTTGGAAACTGCGTAATGTAATTACTGAACTACTATGATAAGAATGTATGCAAAATAGTTAGTATAGTACTTTGTCAATATAGTCCGTACTTAGCCACTGTCACTGAATCGAAAATGAAGCGATGCGTATTCCTATACCGTAGCCGTAGGAATTAAAAATGTTCATTGTTGAAATCATGAAGACAATTTTTTTGTGTTTGTAATAAACTCTAGCGGTTTTTTCACGGATTAAGTTTGCCGTTGGCGTAACAATTCTAAGAATTAAAAAACAGTTGAACTTCGATAACAGACCACACATTTAAGGGTGAGCCTAGCCTCTAGCTAACAACTCGGCCACGGTATAACAAAAATGGTCAGTCACAAGTGTCGATGAGACATACTGAGTATGTCTACTCAGTACGTCACTCATACTGAGTGAGCCCCAGTCCCTCTAAGGCATCGAGTTCCAAGTCATATCTATAACCTCATTAGAGTCCATTTCAACGAAATCTTATATGCGGTTCGTTTTATGACATTAAGCGAAAGCCGAATCGACTCTTCAGTGCAGGAAGATATAATTGTAGACTAATGTCCAAAGTCGACAAAATAGTCATTATATTTTGCGCGCGATATAAGATATGTTTGGGATCATCATACTGCTGGAAAAGGATATCCAAGACCACCAAGACTATCTTCGTGAGACTATTGAATAAGTCTATCTTAAATTAAATATATATGTTATTGGGGTTTCGTTATGCTCAGCTAGCTGCATACGGATTTCATATCACAACAAAAGGACACTCTCAGTCTGTCTGTATATTGGAATTTGCACAGTCTTTTGAAACAATTGTAGATAATCTTTTGTTTGTAGCCAATCACGTTTGATACCTAAGAGCCCAGAATTTTAATTCAATATCAGCTGTTACTTTTGGTGTCGGCTCAACTCATTTTTAACAATTCATGGTATGGCGGCAAGTTAACACAAGAAGAATGAAGCGATGAAAGGTAGAGCATACAAGTGATTGTGGATGAGGCTATTCTCGATCTAGCAAGCACTACAAAGAAAGGATACTTGAAATGCTCTACTTCGGTCCTAACAAACTGCATTCAGAATATTCTCAGAACGAAAGATTTAGCGAGTTATTTCTTGGAAATCAGCAGGACATGCCTCTGAGGGACTTTGCCCTTTCGTTGCGTGGCACGCGCGCTTGACGGGCACTATAATTAGGCGAACTACAATCAAATGGTGTTTTAGGTCGTACGACACATTCAAAACGCATCAAATTTAGTTTTACAACAAAGCTGAGCTTAATTTTTCTTCTGTTTCTAGTTTCTTTTTCTATCTCTAAATATACAATCAGACTCAAATCAGAATTGTAGTGAAGCGGATAATTAAAATCCCGTGGAGGGAGAGGAGGGGTTTTCGGTGATACGACTTTGGAAGCTAAGAGTGTGTACAAAAGAGGCATATTTTGATCAAGTTTAATGTGGAACTACAACTCGTACAATGAAATCAACCTTAAAGCTGAACTGCAAAAGGTAATGTCAATAGCATGCCTCAACGTAGAAAATATTAACACCCCCCCCCCCTCCCACCGGCTTTGGTGCCGACACGTCACTGCTGAGCTCGAAAAAAAAATGTTTGATAATAACAATTTTGACCGTAGTTTTATTGTAATAAGATCTAAAACACATGACTAAACCTGAAAGCAAACCAAGTGCTTTGAATGAAACAAATGCGTGATTGTCAACAATTATGACCGGGATTCTGCTCACAACGATATGGCTTCGGTTGCCTCCTTGATAAATGTTAGGAGACTTTTGAATATTAATGCCCTCACCCACGCTTTTGGTACTCAAGTACGGTATTATTGTACGTAGCGAGAGAAATGATTCTCAAAAAGGGTGGACTTGTTCTTTTACAGAGATCTAATGAAAAGCAATACAATAGTACAATGTTCCTAAAGACTTCTTTTTCTAAAAGTTCTTTTGGTGTTTTGTCACGCTGCACTTTGACGGACATGTTTAAAAATCTATATGTTCTTAATAATAACATGATCAAGCATCGTGAAAACGTCAATGCAAACCATTTATGGTATTGTGTTTCGCCGAACTAAGAATCCCTTTGAATAAAATGTATTGCATTTTTGTTTTGATCTTAATATCTTTGTCATTCATTTTTTTATACATCGTTTATTTAAAACCGGAACAACGTTTGAGGTGAGACAATGCGGAAACTATTGAAGTATGTTATCTGTATTACTCAGGGTAGCGACCGAGCTATTCCGTGCGGTTTGGGTGGAGTCAGCCAACTTTCCGCGTATCTTCCACATACGTATTTTTCTATGATTGGTTCACCTCATAGATGTGAGATTATTAATGTATTTAAAGCCTATATTTGTTTAAGGTTCCATATCGAAACGAAAAGTTAGCCGGCAGCATTGTGTTAAAATTGTGACGCAAATCTGAGCATATTCTGTTCTACTTGTACTGACACTCTTCGGCTCAATTTCTACTGAGTAACTGTGTTATCAAAGGAAATCTAAGATTGATACCTAACGTAAGATGAAATAAGAGGCATTTAACTCTCTAGTCCTTCTTTTTTCATGCAGTATTTCATGGTTTCAAGGCTTCTTCTAAGTTCAAAATTAGCTGGTATGCAACAAAAGCAAACAAAAACAATCACTATAAATGATAATGTGACTCTCCCACTCAGCTCGAGGGGCACAGCTTGCAATGGAAATCATTAACTTCATGGGAATGAGCGCATTAAATGGAGTTTCAAACCATTATACTGGTGTGTGTTGACGCTCAGGAACAATAACAGGCTGTCTAGCAAGACTAGATTGCACTCTTAGTCTATCAGTTCCATTTGACGCAGGTGGCTTGGTCCAGAACCTGCTTGCAGCATCGTGCTCAAGATGTGCATTTGACCGTGAACCCCTAGTTCCGAGTGCATTTAACACCAGGGGGAGGCTTTTTCCCTTTCGCAAATTTACCTGCTCTTTCATCCATAACTCCAGTAATACAACCACACTACCTCTAGAAAGACTTCAGGGAACATAATAGCAATGTAGGTGGCTGTTCGTGTATTCAGGAGTCAACATGTCAAAACGCTTCGTGGGTGACCCCACATAATTATGTTGATTTTGCTTATACATGCACATCGAGACTTATAAAGAGCGCGCGTGCACAGATTGTTACCGTGGGAGGAGTTAAGATTCCAATGGGGGCCAATCGCGATGCTTGATAACATTCCGATACATCAGAGAAAACCGCCCAGCAACCAATCAGAGATGCGACAGGAAATAGACGAAAGATGTGTGCACGTGGTTGAGAGACAGCGGTAGCAGATTCAGCTGCGCATGGAGTAGGTCTATTTTGGTTTGATTTCAATTTCCATTCATTCGAAAGCAATAATAGATGCTGGAAGGTAAGGTTTTCTCGGTTTTTGACTCGATCTTTGCTTAAAACCTTATCAGATATCTCAAGAAACCCAAATTCTGATTTCAGGCATCAGAGTAGAAATCTAAGCACAGATTTGTCTCACATTCTGAATTTTGGCTTCATTTAATAATTTTTATCAGTTCGGTGTTAACTTATTTTCTTCGCAGGATCTCAGGCGAGCGGATACATGTGCTCAGAGCAAAGCGAAACAAGCCGTTCCAGCACAAAGCTACAATAGGAGAACCAATTCAATGCCACAGTTAATACCGAACCCAGAGTGAATGCGGCCAAATTTTCAGTCAATTTGTATTTACAGAATATCTTGCCAAAGAGAGCAGAGTTGGTCACGCTAAATTAAACAAGTCATGGATTGAACCGGTTGGTGTGGTTTGCCTAGAGATCTCAGAAATCGAGCTTCGTGGCGATGGCGCACAAATACGAGGAAGTTGCTCAGATAGGTACGGGTGCTTATGGGACAGTCTACAAGGCTCGTGATCTGCAAAACGAAGGCAAGTTTGTGGCCTTAAAACGAGTCCGCATCGTCAACAGTGAGGAAGGAATGCCTCTTTCTACAATCCGCGAAATCTCACTTCTGAAGCAAATAGATCATTTTGCACATCCGAATGTTGTAAGGTATGATGATGCACAGTTCCTTGTTGAATTTTATGGCAAATTTATTTGGACCAGAATTAATTCAGTATTTTTTATTTGTTTTCGAAGTCTCTTACGAAATACTCTATTGTCTCCCCTAAAAGCATCCACTATAAGCCATCTTTTCTTTTTCTCTTTTTTTAATTTCTCATTTTTACTAAATTTGCTACTGCAGAAATGCATAAATGACCTGTATAAAACATCTCTTACTAGTTCTTTCCTTATACTGGCCTTGAATTATTTTTTCGATTTTTTTTTCGTTGTTTTTGTGCTTTATTTTCTACATAAAGGATTCATCTCACTGATTAGCAAATAAAATAGTTTCTGCATTCCTCTGGGCTTCCCAATTCAATAAGAACTTAAGACATTATTGTTCTTTCAACTTTCCGCTGGCAGAAAGTGACAGCAGTGGAAATGTTAAGTTTTGTTTTGAAAATTCCTAAATCATACCGCCGATCTGTTTGGTATCATCCCTCCAAGTCAAGCATGTTTTATTTTAAAGTCGAAATGATAATTCTTAATATGAGTTTCGACAGAGTAATTTCGTCTCATTGCGTTTGCATATGAAAAAAGGAGTTGACCTTAATTTATGCAAAAGTTTCCCATGAGAATATCTCGCAAAGTAAAAATTCATACTGCTATATGAAATTTAAATCGATCCACTTTCGACTGTGCAGCTTTGATGTTTTGATATTGAATTTCTTGTCACTCCGCGGCAAACCACAGAGCTTTACCGGAAGTGACTTGTTCCTGACAAACGAAACTACTTCCGGTTATAATGCGAGATAAGAGCGAGAATCAAGAGGGCGCTGTGATAATTTGTTAGCTGTTATATCTTCTTTAAACTGAAATATAATTATTTTCATACTGAATCGTGAAGCTGCTAAGTTAATAGATCCTAGTTTACTATAAAAAAAACTATGAAAATCATGTAAAACCTGAGATTCATTGAAAAGTGCTCATTCAGAAATGTTTGTGCAATGTGCTATTTTCTTCTGGGCTTAAATTCCTTTTTTTTCTGGCTCCAAACAATGAGTTTTAAAATTTCTTTGTTGGTTTCAAATAATACAGTCTTCCAGCATAACTCAAATATTGCACTAAAACCAATATAAGTTGAAGCTCAAAAGTTTAACTTTAAGTGAATAAATCACATATATTATAAATAAATATCTGTCATGTCATAACAATAACAATGGTTTAGAGAAGCATTGATGAAAATTCTTGCCAGTTGCAATTTAGCCATCTTTTCTTTAAAAGACATTTATATCATCTTGGACCATGATAAGATGGATCATTAATAATTCTGCATCAGTTTCTACCAAGAATCTTCTGTGAGTTTTGTTGTATTAAAACAGTTCACCCTGAAACATTCCACAGTAGTGGTGCATTAGTACTAACAAAGTTTGCAAATGAAATTAGGTTTAGAAAAGCATTCATATATTCCTTGCATAACCTTGGCTAATTACTTTCTGCACCACAAGTTTTAGTAACTCTGTCAAGTACAGCTAGCCCCTTTATTTATGAACTGAATATAAAGAATTACATTTATATTAAAACTTAGATTCAAAATGTCTCAATCTTCAAAAAATATGGGTTTGACAGTCCAAATTACCTGTTACACCATGACACCAGTAAATACACCTCTATAAATGAGTCATCTTACATGAATTTATTTAATTTTTAAAAGTAAATAGAACTCAAGATTGTCTGGCTGCCAGATTACAATATACAGGGTTTAACTTTTCCTGTTTTAGATTACATCAAACCGAGAAGAGGCCAAGTTATTTAACACTGAGCACTGTAAGATTTGAACTACACTATTATAACCTAGCCTAAATGTTCTTTTCAGTTTATGAAAAAGCAAAATTGCTCATTAGGGATTTCATTCACATATTGCATACATTGTGCCTTGAAAATAAAATCTTGTTAATTTGGGGTTTTTTTGCCAAGCACATTAGGGTCTTTTGTAGTTTCAGGCATTTGTAATATTGACTTTTGGAATAGAGCCACAGCCCATTCAATTATAAAAAGTTTGCTGTTGACTGCTGATTGTTTAATCTTATCTTCTTATTAATCACGTTACTCCATTGAAAACTCAGCACTACGATTTGTTTTTCTGAAATTTTAAAACCAGCTTCAAGTTCTAGTTAAAATTTTTACCTTTAGGTAGATTAAGTTTTGTTGTGTCAGCTGGAGTCTTTTGTCATTCAGGATATTGTTAAGCAATATGAAGTGGATAACTCAGTCTCAAGTTAAGCTCAGTTAATCAGTATTGGTTTTCGTTGAAAGAATGCTTTTCACTTCCCGAGGGAGCTGCAGGTCAAAGTAATTTAGGTTAAGATGAAAACATATTTTCAAATACCACAACTTTAAACTTTTATAAAGGCCATGAAAATATAGAACTACCAGGAAGCCTGGGTATAGTTTCTTGATCCATGTTGTGGAAAGAATCCTTCAATAACAGTAGTCCATAATCTTTTTCGATTATCAGTGCATCCAAAACTTCCTTTAAGTACTGTCCTCATTAACAGCTTCAATAAAATTCCTGATCTTTGTCTTTGTTACCATGGGTACAAACTCAATGCATTTTGCATTTGTGAGTGTCCGTGCATGTGAATTTCAACTGGAGTTGTCGAACACTTGTATATTTTTTTCAGAATTTAATTAATATTATTTGTTCAAGTGTTCAGAGTAAGAGGGTTTGGTAGCTAATCATGGTTTATCCCAACACCAACACAAGTACAAATCAGGTTCAGCTCTCTCAGCGAGACTGCATGTTTCTAGCAATCATTTCTAAAATAAGCTCTGAAGTCCATTACTTAAGCCAAATAAAGAGTAGCTTTGTTTATTGAATTACAAGATATAAAATACATTAGCTATCGAGTACAATTTCCACCCTGCATGATTTGCTGCATGTTTCTTAAAGGCCAATTTGCTAGGTCAGTGAAAAAATGTCACCTTTGAGAAAGTAATGTTTGGAATTTACATTGATATAACATTGTTAACTTGATATTTTGTCTAGGTCATCTGAACCTTGGGGAGAAGTTAAAGATTAGAATCACTATTACTTCCTGAATTGTTGTATATCTGCCTAGGGTGTACCCAAAGATGTCATTTCTTTCCTAATTTGATTGTATTGGTCTTGTGTTATGATTAGCAAAGGAAGTTTCTGGGCAAACCTCTCTTTTCATTAGCTATTAGCTTAGATGTATTGTTAGACAAATTTTCTCTAAAAATTTTTAACCCATGCATTTAATAACTTATTATATAATATTATTCTAGGATAATTATAAAAATTATAGGTTTACTGGTAACACAGTGCTTTAGTAAGGCTTCAGTCTGTATTTCCTACTGGTCTCTTGAGCATTGCTAATTTGTCTAGATCATTCTAGTAGTAGCATAGTCCCCTGATTTTCTTCAAGTTTTCTTGCCATCGGTTTTCTGGTCAAGACGAGCCATTGTTCCTGTGAGAACCTCCTAGTTTTTTAATCTTGCAAAAATAATGACAGTTATTAAACTCTCAGGGTTTACATTGATCAAAGCCACTCTTTTTTCAATAATTGCAGGCTGCTTGACATATGTCAGAAACCGACCCATTCAACGACAGAAACACATCTAACACTGGTGTTTGAGCACGTTGACCAAGATCTAGCCTGCTATTTACAACAGTGCCCTTCACCTGGCCTCAGTGAGTGGAAAATCAAGGTTTGAAACACTTCTTTTTTGTGCAGTTTGAAAGAAATCTACTTAATTAAAGTTTGATTTGAACCATAAGGCTACAACAAACCATTTGTCTTTACAACTAGATATAAAATTAAAAATTATATAAACTTCCTTATCATCTTATACTTCTTCTGGTAGCTCATTATAGTTAAAAATACTAAATATTATTGTTGTCAGTAGAACAACTCTGATGTCAATGAAGTTTCTCAGAACCTGATCAAAAAGTTGACAAGGCTCCATAGTCTAGTTTTTCTTTTTATCTTGCAACTCTACCTAAAATTGTAAGTAAAATTAGGACAAAAGCTACAACAGCAGGGAAATAACTGAGAAAGGGGGTATTTCTTAAGTGTCAGCAACACCAAAAAGCAGATTGAAATAGGCTTTAAACAAGTTGGAGTATACTTACAGTATCTGATTTGTTTTCTTTTGTTGTTCCTACAGGATATAACCCAGCAGCTACTTAAAGGGGTGGATTTTCTACACTCACATCGAATTGTGCATCGAGACTTGAAACCTCAAAACATCCTCATATCAAATGATGGAAATGTAAAAATTGCAGACTTTGGTCTTGCAAGAACGTACAGTTATACGATGGCATTAACTTCTGTTGTAAGTAAATTTGACTTGTAGCTATGAATATGACTAATAATTTATTATTGTTATATTGATAGAATCTGTAAAGGAGTATATAGATTTATTACAGGCAATTTATTGTTTTATTCATTACTGTTGATAGTAAACTATTGTTAAATCACTTTGGCTTTATTTTTTCTAGGTTGTAACTTTATGGTACAGATCTCCAGAGGTTTTACTGCAAACAAAATATGCTACACCTGTGGACATGTGGAGTGTTGGCTGTATCATTGCAGAGATGTACAACAGACGAGCTTTGTTTCAAGGCAAGAGTGATGTGGACCAGCTTCATAAGATTTTTAGGTAATGACCATTTTGTGGGAATGAATGTGTGATAGAAATTTATTGCACACAACATGTCTAAAAGCTATATGCACACAAGGTTTTGAATAAATTGTGCATGGATATGTTAAGATTTTTAATGTTTGATATCAAACGCAAACACTTTAGTTGCAGTAGGTCTGTTACATGTGATATCAAATGTCCCATTACTTGTAAACACCACTTGACAAACAGTTGATCTGTTCTACAGTAAGATTGGTTCACCACCAAAATCTGAATGGCCAAACTATGTGTCACTTGCTTGGGAGTCCTTCTCAAGGTATTATCCCGAGCCACTAGAAGAAATTGTCCATGAGGTGTGTCCAGAAGGAATCAGGTTAATTCAGGTTAGGAAAAGTAAATTTCTCTATCCTGTACAGTGTGTCTTCCTTTATAACCAACAGGAGCCTGACTGGGCCAAGACTGGCTAGGGGAAGGAAATCTTTTTGATGGAAATAGGCTAGATATGAATAGTTCCCAAGTAATAAGCAGAGTGTCTCGACAATGCTAAAACCCTCGTCCAGAGGACTCAGGGGGGCCATGAAGGGGGAGGGGGGCAGCTCACCCCCCCTCCCCCCAGTTCTTCAAGAGCCTTGCTCTAATTCTTAAGAAGTGAGAAAATGTGACTTTAAATACATGAAAGTGCATGTAAGCTCTAAGAACAGGTAAAAAGTTTTAAATAGCTAAATGTCACTTGATGTTTTGATTGGTAGCTCTTTAGTCAGAGCAAATGACTGAAGCTCAAAATCACAAGGTATTTTTAATTCAAGTGGAAATGATTGTTTGTATAAAAAAATGTATGGTTAATTAGATGAATGAAGACTATTCTTTTTTTTTCATTTGACTTATTAGCTTAATGCATTCTACAATTTTCTCTCTAAAAATATATTTTCTAGTGAATGTTAACAACTGTTTTACTTAAGTTGACATAATTTAATATTGATATTATTTTTAAGTTTTAAATAAGCAAGACACTTGGCTCTGGGTTACAGAATATTTTTGAGCTTGATCATTACTAGTTAAGTTTAACTCTGGGTTATCTCTTTGATCCCATTACTAAAAATGTTAAACTCTCAAAAAATTATTAGTTCATCAATGTTTTCTTGTTTATCTTACAGCAATTACTAAGGTTCAACCCTCACCAAAGAATGACGGCAGCTGCTGCTC
>JANVCF010185133.1:0-10471 GCA_025388745.1 Hydrozoanthus gracilis
AGTAGCAGTAGCAGTAGCAGTAGTAGCAGTAGCAGTAGCAGTAGCAGTAGCAGTAGCAGTAGCAGTAGCAGTAGCAGAAGTAGTAGAAGTTTTTGTAGCCGGTAGTGACAAGCCGGTTTAAGATACTGACCTATTGTGTTTTTGTATAAGTTTGGTAGCCACCTTAAAAATGATTGCAAACTACGCGCTTCGGATTAAGAATAAGATGGAGAAAAGAGCGATGTTCATAATGTATCAATTGGTGACTCAACTTGTGCAGCTTCTGATAAACGGACGTAATTACTACACTGCTTATCTCTTTCAACAACAAAGAAGTCTTTGACTTTCCTCTTATTCACCTCTACCAGCCTTTGTTTACAATCAAGTGCTCATCTCAGAAAATAGACAAAAGTTGTTTTTTCAGCCTTATGAAAATATTTCGTCAAGTCAACATAAGGCCACACATGGCACAAGTCTTCGCGGTGGGCTTTTCCTGATTACTCTAAACCTTTGTGACCCACAGTAGAAAGCGCCCCGTCGACCGAGGCTCGTTCTATTGTGCAGTTGTGGTGTTTAAAAATAGTTGTTGATATTTATGGCTTTTGACCCGAAAGCCTTTTAAATATTTGGGAGTTTGATGCAGGCACAAGTGTAATCCTTGAATGTGACCATCAATAGGTATCAATTTCGCCGTGGATTCCCTGAATTGTTCCACCAGAATTGTGGAAAACTAAAACTGCGTGTCGGCAAATAGGAAACTTTTTTAAAAATCTCAAATTAGCACAGTTACGAGTGTAAAGCTCGCACCGGCTTATGTCGCTTGAGGCAAGCCACTGAAATAACTCAGCTCAAAGCACGTTCAACAGCAACGTGACTCAAGTTAACCGCTGAGAATATCGTCGAGCCGATCAGATTAATACAACTCTGGACACTTTCAGAAACTGTTAGTTGCTTTTTGACCTGTCATTTTGTCAGATGGGACAATCCAAGCTTAGTAGTACTTATCGGATAAGTGTGATTCTCGCATCGCCTTAAATGTACTTTCTAAATTAATATGTGTATTTGCTTCTAGTTAGCTTACAGAGAGCACGCAAGAGAAGAGAAAGAGAATATGAAAGGCACAACAGTGGTCGCGATTTTACTTGTGTTTACCGGTCACTCAATGGCGCTGTTCCGCTGTCCTAAGAGATGTTCGTGCGAACAGATTGTGAGGTGTTTTACGAACGATCTGCACGCGCTCGTCCAGGAGCTGCCTCCAAACATCACGCATTTGTAAGTACCCGCTTAGCGATTTCTCCCTTTTGTAACTATCAGATGGCCAGCACATACAAACTGTTGTCTGTACTTCCTTTACCGTAATCCGTATATACAGTTGCAAAACGAACTAGCTGCGTTTAAGAACTCACGTTGATACTGTACTTGTAAAATCCCCTGTAGGCTATTTTTCTCTTGACCCGAGGAACTATGAAATTGTAGATGGCAAGGAGAGTATCTCAGTTGCCGCTTAACTCTATGATAATAATAGTAGATGTAAGCTTTGGATTCCCTTACCTTTAAGCTGTTTTAAACGGTTGTTCTGTCGGGAAGCATTTGAAGAATGCATTTCTTGGGTTTAGCTTTTGATCTTGGAAAATTGTGTTTGATCTCGGGGTACTGTGTTTACCCTGCCGCGATATCAACTCTCATTTAAATCACTGGCTCGAAGGAACAAATTAAAGAGCTTGTCATTTATTCTTTCGAAAATTTTTTTCTCTTTGCAAGCCACAGTTAAAAAGTATTTTTTGTATTGCCTGGTTGTTTACAAATTCAAAAACTAACTGTATCTCTATCTAATCGAAACCTTGTGCGTAATTTTAGGTCACATTAGTCTTATTCGTGACTTTCACTTGTTTACAAAAACGCATTCTTTAGTCAGTTTCCTACTTTCCACTTCAGAAAAGTAAACAAGATGTACTTAGCCATTCAAAGTGGTGGCTCTTAGAGAAGATCAGTTTATAGCCTTCTTCCTGTTGAACGAACAAACAACACTTAGCAAACACAACAAACAGCTAGGGAGCAGTTGGGCAGAGCTGTTGACGGATTTGCTTGTAAAATTTATGAATAAATTCAGTTCATGTGTTTTTTGTTACAAGAAAACCGGTGCATACTTTCGCTTGCAAGAGACACATGTTTCCGAGAGCACTGTCCTAGAGATTTCAACCGGCTTTCCGCATCATTCAATATCTTTGATATCGTGTCGTATTACTAGTGGACGATTGTATAACTGAATACTTTATTTTTAGTTTCAGTTGTTTGTATTAAGAGATCGCAACCTTTTAGCTACAGGATCGATCGGATTATTCGAATAAGGTTATAATACGGAATGTGTACAGGTGCAGTTCAAGTTGATAACTTGTGTCTTTGCTTAAATTCTGAAATGAAATTATCAGTTGGTTCTAATTATTTCAAGGTTACTTTGTTAAATATTACTTTTCTTTAAAAAACAATGTTGTTAGCGTCACTTTGCGTTTCAACATCACAGAAAAAAATTGCCTGCCTTTTAACCCTGTGAAAACTGCATATAGAAGTTATTTGATCAGCTTGCAGATTGGAAAACGATGAAGTTGTGTATAATTCCATACTTAATTAGCAAAACTGACATGTTTTCATTCGTTGCGCAAATACTAATTCCATAACTGATTACAAAAACGAAAACAGATAGTGATCCAGTTTAAATCCTTTCGGGCTATCTGCGAAGGACTCCTATTTGGCTTTAATTATTTGTTTACCAAAATCTCGTATTTCTTATTCCTTTCCCTACTAATCCAACTGTGTGTTGAACGAATGGGTTAGGTGCATGTGTTCTTTCAAGCGAAACTGGCGAAAAGGTCGGGAGTTGCTAAATGAAACTTCCAGAGTCAAAAAGGACCCTCCCAGGAAATACCGTTTGTTTGAGGTTATCGGAAGTTCACGTTTTTAGTCTACCAAATTAATGAGATTATTGATTAAGAACTACAGCTTGACTAGATCTTTTTTTTATTTGCTTGTGATGTAAGCGTCTCGCCATTGCTGTAAGCTTGTATGAGTAACTTCAAGCATGCTGCTGGTTTTAAGGATGTGTCAAACACCTGATTCAAGAAGTGGAAAACTTAATCAGTTTATATCATTTTAACAGAACCAAATATGTCAGGCTTCAAAAGTGTGAAGAGCGCCGCTCAGTAAATTACCCAATTTTGGTATCTCCTTAAAATCACAAAAGGATCGTTGCGTGGGTTTTGGGTGTCGTACAATCTCGTATTAATCTGCGATTCTCTTTTCAACACCCTTTCTTAGAGTGTGAAAAGGTTGAAAACAACTAAATTTCTCAAAGATTTGATGTTCAGAAAAAAAGTTAATGTACCCGTTTCGTCGGAATTTTTCGTTTAAACGTGACAGCGTGCGCTGAAGGAAGGACTACAAACTTGCTACGCGGAACAACATGTGCAATTTCGTTTGAGTCACATAACTCCATTCGAGTCACGTTGCCATGGTGATTCCCCGCTCGCGTTCTGATTTATTTCACTAGGCTGACAAGTCACGCAAAGAACTGATCAATGACTCTATTAGACTATGATTGGCTGTTTAACAGAATGAGCTTGAAATTGTCTATTTGTGTCTATTTGTGTTAACTCGTGGCCGATTTTTGCACATGAGGGGCAACCTTCTTCATTTTCCTCTCAACATGCTTGTCGTCGACGAATAAGAATGGCAAAAGGCGTGTGAACAGTCCCTCGATTTTATCCCGAGTGACTACTAGACTAGAGCGCCATCAGTTTTTAATCCAACAGTAAAATACATTTTTCTTCTGTGTTGATGGTAATAAACTTGTCACGACGAAAACCAAAAGTTTTTTTTAAAATGCAGTTTTAAGTCCAACTCTACTTGTGCACAAAAAAAATCTGTTGAAAATGATTACAATGGTATCTTCTTCATATTTTCTATGCAATTTCGTGATAATTTCTCAACTGAATAGTTTAATTGTAGAAAACCCTTCGAAGACAGGTTTATCGCAGTTTATTTTGATAAGCAGTGAGCGTTCTAGCCTTTGTTAGTTTTCACCTCTTTTTATCAAAACACAGTGCACCTTTGTAAACTTCGCACAGGATTAGCGGAAAACCATTTGAAGGACAGTGCCACGTTTTGAACCTATTAAAGCCACCTTCCATTGCTGTATTATTAGAAATAAATTATTTAATTCTACTGTAGAATATTTTAGAATCGTGTATTCTAACGATTTTAATATACTGAGAACCAAACACAGATCTGTCCTTGTTGTACCTCGCCTCTCTACCCAGTGGACATGGCGGTTGATGTATTAATGTGGAGAATTAAAAGGACCGAAAAAGCTCGAATAGAACAACATTTGTTTCATTTGGTATTTTAAACCCTTGTATCGTGTCTCATCCTGGTATAAAAATTGTATATGATAAGTGTGGAATACTGCAGAATTTGTTCAATGAAGAATCCTGTTTCACCCCAAGCGTCAATGTTGAAAGTACTCTGTGACCTTGTTTCATTATTAACAATCCTGTTACTGTTACTTGCAGAGACTTGTCTTCGCAAGGAATACAGAGAATTCCACCGGGAATATTCAAGAACTTTTCTTCGCTCAAAGTTTTGTAAGTGAAACACTCAATAAGTTTTTTTTCAAGAGTAGCTAAAGCCAGGCGCGCACGAGAGGAAGCAGCCCGTTGAGTTCAACTGTTTCCCCTCGTTTTCGGTTAATACTATTTGTGGACTTTGCCTCGATAGCTAGGAAAAGAGTTTAACTGCTCCAGCCGCCCGCTCTAAACGTCATTGACGGGACAGGGGTTATGGTAGCTGGAGCCTGGGGACAAGACGCTAGAATAGTTCTCCATAAACTTCACGTAAAACGCTTCAGTGCTTTTGTTCTGAAAGAGATGCAGTGCCACTTCCTGCAACCATGGCAGTGTTGAAGTTGAGTTTAAATTTGATAGAGAAAGTAAGACTATCTTTTCTTTCTGAAACTGAATTGTTGTCACAGAGAGAAGGACAGGACATTGTCCTTGCAGCTAGCATTTCGAAAATGTCGCTTTGTCTGACTTTTTTAGGCCAAACCTTTACTCGAAGTCGACGTCGTTGACTAAAGGCTTTCAAGCACAATTAGGCTCCTAAAGAATAGTGTCTGTAGTTTACCACACTCGAACTTTTTTTTTCTTTTCTCGATGCTTGTTTCGCTAGAAAACGTGTCCGATAGTTGGAATGTATGTATTCAGTGTGACTCTCAGATTCATGCTTTTTAAACCGCCTCTCTTTTTCTTTAGATCTCTTGCAAACAACTCAATTGCTGTGCTCCCAAAAGAATCTTTACATGGTCTTTCCAGTCTTGAAGAATTGTAAGTAACAATTTTTAAATCATTTTCTTTTAAAGGGTTCTTTTGGTACCTTAAAAACCGATAAATGCTTTGGTTTTTGTTTTCTGAAGTTTGAGGTCCTCGCCTGTTAGAACAAATCATCCTTCTTTTTAAAAAGTTCTTGGATTTCGGACAGAGAGACAAAAAATATTAAAACAATTGCCACAAGTACATATTCTCTATTATTACTGTGAACGCTCTATTAAGCCCCCCTCTCTTATGAGCCCCCCTCTTTCATAAGCCCCCTCTCTATTAAACCCCTCCTCTCTAATAAGCTCCTCCCCTCTCTAATAAGCCCCTCCTTTTTTTACCCCCCTCCCCCTGGACAGGGGACTGATCCATGGCAGGAGGGTTAGCTCCCTTAACACCTTATCTTGTTGTTTTACAGGCATCTCCAAAATAACAACAACCTGAGGCTGAACGCGGCTGATTTATCTCAACACTTTCCATTTCTTAAATCTATTCGTTTACATGACAAGGACATTTCCAAGACGCCCATCAACTCAACTCGCAAGGGGAGTGTCTTCAACGTTACACATTTTAACTTCACAACAGAAACTAAACGGGTAGAAATCAAGTGCAATTTTTACCGCAAGCCGATGAGCGAGTGCTCTTCTACTATAACAAGGCAGTCATGTGGAAAAGTATTAGAAATTGAAGATGACATTGCAAAGATGTCCCCATTCAAAGAAACATCATGTACTTTCGCCAGGTGTAAAAGAAAGGACAAAGTCCTCGCTGTCAAGTGTGTACTTCACGGCATAAGTAACAGCAGCGAGTGGAGTATTATCGGCCAAAACACGGGCGTGAAGCTGGCGTTATGGACCTTCGGTCTCCTGGCTGTTACTTCGAACGTTTTGGTACTTATTACATTACTGTGCAACAGCGAAATGCGGAAGTCCGCGCTGTGCATTTTTGTGATGAATTTATTAACTGCCAATATATTTATCGGGGGTTACATACTGATTATTTCCATATTGGACAAGGTAACCCACGGGAATGTCGACCGGTACGGAAATGGCGGCTGGCAAGCTACTTGGTGCGTACCACTGTTTGTCATAAAACACTTCGGGCTTACCTTAATGATTTTATCATTAGTTCTACTGACGGTCGAGAGGGCCTTGGTTCTAGTGTTTAACAGCCCAAACCACGTGGACGTATGTCGAGCGGTAGGTTACGTCATCGAGTGTTGGCTCTTCGCGAGTATTGCAACCGTTGTCATGTGGTCCAAACTGAAGGACTGGGGCTACATGTGCTCAACATTTGCAAGCAGTGCGCCCTTCACAGACATCAGCAAAGGAGTGAAAGGAACTTTTACAGGAATATGTCTTGTACTAATTGCATTTTTTGTTTATGTGTTTATTCGAATGACTCTTGCCGAAGTGGCTCGGAGACGAACTCGCAAGGAAAACGCAGAATATGCAATTTTTTCTCGCGAGAGCAAAACGACAACGAGAGTGTTCTTGTTAGTGTTGACAACATTCTTCTGCTGGTCAATACCGTACGTTATTCTCCTTGTTCTCGTTCCAATATCAATACCTGTCGTCACTGCTATGAGGACTATAACAATTGCTTTAGCAGTAAATGCTTGCCTTCATCCTTTCGTATTTTCCTACGACAATGAATGCCTTGAAAACCTTTATAGCGCGCTCGCGTGCCGGAAGGAGTGTTTGTTAGCAGCTACAAACCTGGCGGCTTCACCAGAGGTGCGTAGAAAAAGCACAGCAGTGGAGCTAGAGACTGGGACCTTGCCAAAAAAATCGATGTTAGAGTCCAATTCCGTTGTTGAGATTAAATCCCCTTTGGAAAGCGGGACGATAACACGTGCGCTTCCAATTGCAAAGACGCAATCAGAAAGAACCCTATCGGGAGAAAGTGTTAACGCCGCATGCGAGATTTTCAGAACAGACGGAGCGGTTGTCATCTCGCCGCCAAAGACAACCAATGAAGAAGAAGTTGTTGTTGTAATGCATTCAACCGCCTCTTCGCCAACTATTTCGGCAAAGGAGATCAAAGTTCCGGATGGAACTGTAAGCGAGTGTGGAACAGTTTCTTCTGATACTAACGCAACGTGGCTGACAAGTGACACTCCGAGTTGTGTTGCTACTGCTGCACAAACCAGCTGCCGCTTCGTCGACGGACACTCAACAGGGCACAGCACGATATCCAGCGTGGCTTCAACCACACCTTTGTTTATGCCCCGCCGCAACTCAAGACGCAAATTTAAGCGCTCTTCTATGAGAAAATCTTTATCGCCAAAGAGTGATATTGACACGGATGACGAGTCAAGTTGTGTCGACAAACAACAAGGAGGTATCTCTCACTCTCCTCATGAAAGGAACGTCAGTAAAAACACTTTTTCTTCAAAGGCAGCTAATAACGGAAAACCTGAAAGACCACTTTCACCAGTTGAAAAACTTGCCAAAGTGTTTTCCCCTAAAGCAAGAAGGGAAAGACCTAAAACTCTTCCCCCTCAAGATTTCTGCAAGTTGGTAAAAGTTAAAGATCGAGGAAAATCGATGGTGGAGGGGAAAGAGGCGCAGTCAGAAAAGCCGCATGGTAGCAATTTTGAGCCTTTGTCGCCTGTTCGTGTTCGGAACAAACGCAAAAACAGTGGATCTAGCGGGAAAAAACGCGGCGGCGTTCTTTTGTTTAAGGCCGGGGAAGACGGTCTAGAGATCCAGGAATGCGATCGACCAGCGATGCAGTCGCAATCTGATAGCAAAGTTACATCTGCGGAAAACAACAACCAATCCGACTGTAATATAAACGACAAGAAAAAGTTATCAGAAGGTCCCATGGGCCGAGATTGGGACAATTTAGCTACCTTTTTAGTTATAAAACCAGTGGCCTCTAAATCGAAAATTAAATTAAACACTAAAGGAAGAAAAAAGTCGAACCCAAATTCCAACGAAACGCCACAGTGTCGCAGTAAAGTGAGGATATATGAAAATCCGAACGCTGGACCGACTAACCCTGGTACAACTTGCCAAGCTGTGGACCATCAGTTTAACTCTAATGACACACCTCTATCACCCACATCGAAAAGACTTGCTAAGCTTGAAGGTGGGGACACATTAACTGCTCTTCCTAAAGGGATTAAACAGAAATATAGAAACAGTTCATCATCGACTACATCGAGTACATGCACTCGTACTTCAAAGTCAAGCCTTGAATGGGATCCTTGCTGTGTCGACGATAGCTATGACGTAGAAGATGATCTGATGCCTCCTCCTCCCCCACCCCCACCCAAGAGATCAGGCCCTGTGCTCCCACCATCACCTTGCCCTAGTTCCGGTTCCAGTGGGCATGCGCGTAGTGGAAACACAGATGACCAGGTGGAGTGTGTGCAAGTCAAACTTGATCCTAGTAACAGGTACAGCCTGGAATGGGACCCAACCGGAGTACAGATGAGACTTAGTATAATCACACAAAACTCCGAGGCAGATTCAGAACAGTCCGAAGGCTGCCTGGACAGTGATACTGTAGAAGTAGCTAGTTAGTAGTTTGTCGTCACTGCACTTGCGTCGGTTTTATTTACTTAATTTATTATTTAAGTTAGGCAGTTTCCTTAAGATAACAGATCGAAGAACGAATGAAAATACGCCTGTTTTATGGTTTGAGTAAGCTATACGTGCGTTTGTGTGTTAAGTATAATGTATGTTATTCGTGCTTGTACCAAGGACATGTTACTCATACATTTCATGTTCAAGAACACCTATAATTGAGTTGTTTTGTTTATTGTTGTACCGTTTATTTCCATCGTGTATCGTGATTGTTAGCAATCGTGTGCATGTTTTGACCCTTGCAGCTGAGAGTGGTTTGAAAACTGAAGCATGTCAATTGCTCAACGAACCGCTGACAAACACCGCCGTTTATTTATTATGAATACCGGAGTTAATAAAAACTCGAACGAGAGAGCGTATAAACGAATGATTTTATGCATGTATGTATGTGTATATGTTAACCTTTGTAATAGTCATGTACCTATATGTATATATTTACACATACCTGATGTATTTGCCATGCATATTGACTTGGGAGGCACGTGACAGTGTGCTCTATCCGTTTAATAGCCAGAACAAAGCGAGTAAGAGTGCGATCTGTTTTAAAGTATTTAAGCTCAACCTCAGATGACGAAACTATCCAAAACTAAAACTTATCTAAAATACATAATTTAAGAAATCCAAACGTTAGCTTAAGTTTGAAATTCACGAGAAATAACCAAACCAAAATTTAAATTAAATGAAATAAAGTGAAGTTGGCAACAAACGGCTAGTAATTACATTTACTGCTTTACTTTCATGGAGCTAGACGCATGCATGATTCGCATTTAGTTTTAAATCGTATGGGCTGTTTCATTCATAAAGTATTTTGCTATAAATGTTAAGTAGGAGAAAGTAACTTATATTGGTGTAAACTATAAAAGCGTACTATTGTTCATGGTGTAAAGAGTGTCTGCGCATGATTGTTATCAGTTTTGTCACGTGGTACAGTCTGTGGTTGACGGAACCCCGCGCAACTGGCTATCCATTGTGAGTAAGGAGATAATCATTGTGCGTAGTAATATAAAAGTTTGCAGCTATACATTGTGCAATCTAATGTGTTTTTTAACCGATATATGAGTGAAAAAAACGTTTTATTACTTCAATTGGTTTGGATCGGCCTATCAGTCATGTTTCTTTAATTCTAGCACTTAATTTTACTCTTTTGACTCAATTTGTATATAGTTATTTATATCATTGCCATTATTAGGTTGTAATAAAAAATCTAACAAGTAAAACTTTTCTTTGTTTGGTTTTGGTTGGTAAAGGAGGCTTTTTGTTTGTGGTAGATAGACGATACTGAGATGGAAAGAGGAAACTTTGGAATGAAAAGAGGAGACTAGGATATACGGAGGATAGCGCGACGTAGACAGACGATTCTGAGGTCGAAAAGAGGTGACTTTAGAATGAAGAGAGGGGACTGAGTTATAGGGAGGTTAGCGTGACGTAGATAAACGATACTGAGGTCGAAAAGAGATGACTTTAGAATGAAGAGAGGGGGCTGAGTTATAGGGAGGTTAGCGTGACGTAGATAGACGATACTGAGGTCGAAAA
>JANVCF010185144.1:0-10471 GCA_025388745.1 Hydrozoanthus gracilis
TGAAGATGAAGATGAAGATGAAGATGAAGATGAAGATAAAGATGAAGTTGAAGATGAAGATGAAGATAAAGATGAATATGAAGATGAAGATGAAGATGAAGATGAAGATAAAGATGAAGTTGAAGATGAAGATGAAGATGAAGGGTAGGAACTGACCGTCGGAAAAGTCCCCCAAGTACCCTAAAAAGTACTACGTATACCAAGGGATAAAAAATTTTCACCCTAAAAAAATACCTCTCAGTTTTAATACTACCTTAAAAGTTACTATTGAGAGCTGAAACTTTTCCCTGGGTAGCTAGCAGGCCGGCCTAAGTCCCCTCGTGTTGCGCTGAACGTGATATGCAGTAAATAAAAGCGTGCACGTAATTGGACGTCCGCCAAAGGACTTTTGTCTTGACTTCCTTACAATACGCATGTTTGCTAAAACACGGGACTGTAAGCGGTCCAATAGCTTCACGTTTTTGGCAACCCTAAAAAATACCAGGATCTTGGTTTAACACAGGATTTCTTTTAACAACCCCCCCAAAATACCGGATTAACCGATACGACGGTCATACCTACCACCCCAATATTGGGAAGAAAATACGGAAAGAAGACTTTACTTTAACAAAATATATTCGTGCGAAGGTTTTTGTTTAATGACTGTATATATTTCTGCCTTCTGTATTAAATCAATGCGCTGGCAGACATTAGGTCACTGGTCAGTCGTGTAAATCTCTTTTTGAGATCTCGAGATATCAACGTTTGTGTCTGTCCGTGCCCGAGGATTTTCAGTCCCAGCCAGTTATCAACATCTAACTTCTCGTTACACAATACGCACAAACCCAGCTCGTTCAGAGAAATATTTTCAACTTCAAAGACGAAAGTCCGAAGGTTTGGTTTGCAAATTGCAATGCTTTGCGAATATTTATAGGGCGTGAAAGATGATGTAATTGCCGTTATCGGAGGGACTGGAACTAGCTCAAAATAAAGGATTGCTCAACTGTTGACTTATAACTGTTCTTTCAAAGTTCGTTCCCGTGGCTTTTTAAGTGCCAGAGCTGATTTTGACGGCTTTACAGGGCGGTAAGTTTATAATCTTTGCAATAATTAGTTTTAGCTCGAGATGCCAACAATGTCTTTAAAAAAACGACCACAGACGTTAGCAGCACGCTTCATGACCCCATCTTTGTTTACGCACGTACGGGTTTGTAACTACTACGAGTTTAATCTTTTTTTTCAAGGCCTTGTAAACGTCGTGTAACTTTTAAACACTTTGGCATGTACTTGTTGAAAGGCCAAACTTCTTGTTCGCATTAAACAAATGGCTGACATTGAAAATTAACCTGTTCAGAAACCAACTACTATGTTCGTGCGAGTAATTATTTTAGTTGGGATATTGCTTTCTAGCAATTTTCATTGCGAATAATACGGTAAGTAAAACTAATGAGTTTTAAAATAATTCATTCATGTACAACAAGAAGCTTTTCTTTGCCAGTGAAGCTAGAATCGCGTATATTTTATATGTGATGACCTCTTGTTTAATATATCGATTGTCAGAATATGCTGCACACCTAGTAAAAATATTGTTACATCCGAGTATGTGTCGACCTGTACAGACACAGTGTCAGCTGTATGTAAATTCCCAGTTTTCATCCCTCGATCATGATCTCAAAATTCGTCGCGGGGTAAACCAATATTATGTTAACTTTCACAAGTAAGAGATCCATTAAAATTTCTAAGCATCTTTCTTAACTTGACTTTTTTGAGAAATAATCTCTATTGCAAGTCGATTTTTGTTAAATTGTAGATACTTTCTTGTTGTCCTCTAAAATTTGATATTTTCAACAAAGAATTTCTGCAGTATTGTCATTGACCAAATGCAATTACATGGGACTGGGAGTGGTTGAAATGCATGAATGACATCACTCAAGACCAAGATTGATTTAAACGGGGTGTTTCAGTGTAAAAAGAAATTAAAGCTGTTAACAAATATTCTGAAAATGGTGAATAAATGTTGTGTTAGCTGTTGTGACAGAATGTGAAAGCCAGGCAGTGAGCAAGGCCGCCAATTGTCTTCAAAATACTCAGTCATTGACAATTTGTATGCAACATTCAAAGACAGATCAATAATCGGCAATACCATCATTTTCCGAAATTGCATTTTTGTTCTTCTTGGTAGCCATCAGAGGCTTCAAACAAAAGAACCCTTTAATTTTATTTTGAACAGCAGCACATAGTCATAGACCCTAGCTAGCTATACATAAATGGTAGCAATTTAAATATTTGCTTGTCTAGTGCAACTGCGTATTCCTTTAAAAGTTTAACCCAAGAATGAAGCTAGTTGCACTAACTTGAATGTAGACAAAATAATAGCCTCCATTATTTTTATGCATAGCGTCAGACATATATGGAACTAAAACTTCCTGTGTCTTTGCAGCTCCAGTGAAAAGCAAGTTCAAATCATTAATGGAACTATCAGTTAGTACAAACTCTCTCAGAGTACCCCTTTCAAAGAAGCTGGAACATGAGAGATGGCCTTTTCTATTTTGGGTGTATGTGAAAACTCTTGGGCTCTACAGACACGGTATGTACAAGTAAATTAATGTCTACAAATTTGCTTTTCTTCTTGTTAAAAACCCTAGGACAAGAATGTATTATTGAACATATGTGTCTCTGATTTCTTTATGAATTTAAATAAGCAGGTTAAGTTGTATTAGGTGTCATGGAAACCTGCATTAATTTTAGAAACGATTGTTGACTAGCCCAACTTGGTCAAGTGACCAAGAAATCGCTTTAATTGAAGATTTCAAAAATTGAGGTGCCACCATGGTTATCAATAATTTTTTTTTTTAAAAATACATAATGTTCTCTGGTTAAAAAAAGTTAAAAAATTTACTAAGCTTTCAGCTGTTCTTCTACAACTTTCATCAGAGTAAAAAAATAAAAAATTTTTGCAGTATATTTTTTTAACCAGAGAACATTTTGTATTTTTAAAAAAAATTTTTAATTGAAGATGTCATGGATAAATATAAGATTGTCTGCTAGATTAATACATTTAGCTAATCAAACAGAGTGATGTCTGAAGTGTTTGATGAAAATTATAAGGATTGATAAATGGTCCAATTGTATAGCGAACAGTATTTGAAATATATAAATTTCCATGTTGACATTTTCTGGTAGCATTAATCCTAATTTGAGAAATAAATTATAGTTAGCATATTAGTTTCAAATATATTCTTCTTAAGTTTTCGAAAAAGCTTATAATGAAATTGATTCATTATAATTAACAGTCCAGTTTTTGGTGTATGGTACATATGAACAAACACATTTGGTTTTGAAATGATTTATAATATTTATAATTAGTGTGTGGTTATAAAGTACAAACTTATGTCTTAGGCAACGATTACATTAAGTGAATGTTCGCTCATAATTTTAAATATTACAAATAAATTTATCTTGAGAGAGTTAAAATTATTGTACTAGTATTAATATTTATAACTATAATTTATATGTTAAAGTTACTATTTTATTTAGGATATCTGTGTATTTTATTTTGTTTTGTAATAGATACCAAAAGCTTGGCTTTGAAGTTAATGTTTTGCAACTCTTAAACTGCTTATGACATGAAATATCTTGTTATGTTTGCAAAGTTTCAATTTTTTAGAAAATCTGGGGTCAATCCATAACCTTTGAATGAACCTAGCCAAACTTGAGCTGAAGATGTATCTTGAGGTTTTTTCAGAATGGCTACTAATATTATTTCTTGTCCAAAGGTTAAAGATTGGCAGCAGATTTTTAAAAAAATGAAAATTAACAATCACTATACAAATTCTTGGCAGACATTCTGCAGTCTTTAATCAAATTCCAGAGAAATTTGTGATCACATTCCAAAGCCAAAAATCAATTCAGTTGCAGAAACACTGCTAAATAAATGTCACATTGCTTTTTTTGTTAAAGCATCATTCTATGAAATGAAATATCTTTTAACACTTAGTAGTAGATAGCCCTTGCTAATTAAGGAATAGCGATAAAAATTGTCAAAATTTCTTATGGTTCTTGAAATGTAAACATTTAATTGTTTGACTGATGATATCAGTTGTTGTTCTGGTTAATCTACACGTTTTGTTTTATTACATCATTACATATAGATATGTTTAGTTTCGATGACAGAAATTTATACTGATATATTTTTAGGTTGCATGACTCAGTCCAGATGTTGTCAGAAGTGCTTTGAATCAAGAAAGATAACAGTAACCATGTCTTCAGCTGCCCGTTACACTGAGCCCCAATGCAAAGTCTGCGACAGTCTTAATTGGGACTACACAGGTGTTCGAGCTTATGTCACAGATAAAGAAATTGGGGTTTCATGTCTCAATCATCGTGGAAGTGGCTTTCTTTCAGTGTTGTGGTTGTTGGCAATTGCAGGAGTAACATTTGCTGATATTTTCTTAATCATAAGAAGGTTTGAAAAAAGTGACTGCGATCTTGTGCGTGCTCTTGCCTGGGTTGGGATGAAAATCATACTTTTCATAGCTCCATTTACGTGTCTGGTATGTGCAATTCATCATTCATGGTCAGGTGTCCTTCCAGGAATCTGGACGGCTGCTATTGACATTAAATTCTTAATTCAAAGACTACGATTTCTAAACATGCGTGGAAAGCAGTTTGCTGGTTATGCAATCTTTTTTGGCACATCAGTTTTGATTGTGGTGGATTGTCTGAAATACTCAGCACCTTTCTTCGACACTGACCTTGTGGCACTTTTGTCCCTTAACTCCACGAAAATGGGAGTTACAACCACACTACCGATGAACTACTTTCTTGCTGTTGAAGGAATTTTCAACTATGGTGGGATGTGTTATGTGGTTTATCTCCTTCGCTGCAGCTATGAAGCTGAAGTTTATCTCTTGATCAATTTTCTAAGACGTTACATTGACAATCTTGATGTATGCCGAGCACGCCTGGCAGAAGCTTTCGATTCATTTCACAGGTTCAGGGAGTTTGCATCTGGCTGGTTTGCAATGATATTAATAACAAGTACCGTCTGCATGCTGCTCGAACTCCATGTTTGGATCACATCCATCAAGCCCCTTGCTCCATTTCAGTATGAACGAATACTTCTGTTATTAACATTCATGGTTCTTCCAGTGATGGCTCTGGGAAATGTTGACATTGACTATATTTGGAATCGTCTATTAAGGCGTGTCAGCAGGGAGCGCACTCAAAAGCAGGAGGAGGCTTGGGACAAGGTGATGCAGTTTTTGAATGAACAAAAAGCTGGAAATCGCCCCTGGCAAGCAGTGCTTGCATTTTTTATTTCAACAGTTGCTTTATTTTCAGCAATACAATTTAGGTTGTGGACTGGGAACTCCAGTAAGCTTATGAATGTTTATCAGATCAACAATGGTACAAAAGTTCTTAACCAGCAATTGGAAGAGATGTTCTAGACAGAGGTGTCTTCCTGCATTGAATGTAGACTGAGGTAGAAGCACAAGCCAAAACGAAAATGAGAAATAGAAGGGATCATGCTTTCTTACTTGTGAACAAGAAAAAATAGGTTGAAAGCTCACTCAGTGGGCAATGGAGGGGAAGTAGGATGGGGGGGGGGGGGCTAGCTTGCTCAATAATTTGGTTGATTTCTGCTAACAATAGCATCTTTTGAATAGAAATCTCAGGTTTTATAGCGACTGTTACAGTTTCTGCTTTGTGCCCCCCTCCCCCCCTTAGTAAATTTTTCAATGCTTCCACCACCCATGGAGGCACATAACAATGGACCAGAGCTAATCCATGTTGGGCATATTTCTTTTGAACTTCTGTGGTATTTGTTTATGTAAAACTTGTGTAAATGCTGGAAACCAAAGTTGAAGACTAGTCTTTAATCACTAGTGGTTGTCTTTTCAAGTACATAAAAAACTAAAAATTTCTTGGTCAAAAACCAATATCAGGAAGATAATAGTCTTTAACCCAAAACATTTTGAAAGTTAACTTTTTCACTCGCCTTTTGATATATTGAAAAAACTGAAGAAGAACAAGCCAATCACATAGTTATTTTTCCATCACTAGCAGGGTGTAATGGAATTTCCCATGCTTGTTCCAACTGGACTGATGGGAGTGTATTATTATGTTTCCACAATGTCTAATTGACAAAATATCAATGTTTTAACATTTAAAAATGCTTATTGTTGCTAAGATTGTAAAAATAGTTAATATATGATTTAAACAAGAGTCAAAGCCGAAAGGGTACTTGTGATGAGCTTATGAAAACTGACCATATCATCATCATGTAAGCAATTTTGAATTAATATTTTTATAATGAGAACGAGCCAAATTTCGAAAAGAATCTCGCATCTTTTGACCTAACTTGAATTATTTACCTGACCACAGGTTTTGAAATATTTCGCATGTGTGAAAATTCCTATTGCAAACACACCATCTTGATTTTTGCTCACTTTGCTAATTAGTTGCTAGATATGGATTATTTGCAATTGCCCATGTGAAATCTCAAACAGATAAAATCGAGGGCCGGGTTCCACCTATAATTTGTCTAGTGCTATTTTGTTGTTAAAAACTAAATTCTGAAGAAGTTGAACCAACTATTTATTGAATTACTAGTGGAATTTCTTGTTAGCACACTTGTCACAAGATTTCATAGTTGGCGTACTGGGTGTACTGTATAATTGTACAATATTTACCATACAGAAGTGAAATGCATTTATTTGGACCTTCAAATTTAGTTAAATAATTTTGTAAGGCTTGATAATAAATCAATTATCTCAGAGAACAAAGAAATTAAATCACAAACTTGAATGGAATGTGAAGTTTGGTGTATTGCTAAGGGAAAAGGAACAATTTCCCAGCTCTGAAATGTGACTTGTACCACAAAGATAAAAATTCAAAGATTTGGCACTGTTTAAAGCAGTTTTAACAAGACTGACTCGTTAACATGAAAACGGTCTCAAACTGAAACTAGATCAAATGGGAGTGACAGAGCACGCGCAGGTTCTTGGCGCTCCGCCCCGCCTTTTTATAAATCAGTTTTAACAATTTCAGCCACACTTATTTTGTAGCAAATTTCACCGTAGTTAATATATTCGGACTGGTTAGGAGACCATTGTTGTATGTCTTTGTTCGCAATTTTCTTTTGTTTTCTGGTCTTTACCCTGCACAAAACGTGCAGAAAATACAAAAGCTTTTGAAATGCAAAATCAACAAGTAGCCAGTCAAAATATTCTCACTAACACCTGAAACAAAGAATGTGCAGGGTCACGGCTCGTTCAACATAAACAAAGCCTCTTTGTACATTCTTTGTGTTTCCCTTTTGAGCTTTGTCGGCTTTCCTAACCAGTCCGTATATACTAACTATGATTTCACAGAGCTACAACTGCTGCAACTACCAATCGGAAGTAAACTGGCTGGCTCTCGCAGGCAGGGGTAAGCTAAGCGTGATCAATCCCATTCTTGTTGATGGATAACAACTTCATAACCAAGATACTGGTAAATAACCGTTATTCTCTCCTCTGTACAGGACTTAGCTTCTTTAACCGGGACTCGGGTTCTTCTTTACACAAGGATTATGTTAAAGAGATCAGAAAAATGCAATACATACCTTGTTTCCAAAAATGTAGAGAACAAGGTTCATCTACACATGGACTGTGTTAAAGACATCAGGCAAAATACGTATGTTTACTTTGTTTCAAAACAAGGTTCCTCTCTTAAAGTCATCAGGCAAACAGCAAATGTACATTTTGTTTCCAAAACAAAGGCCCACTACACATGGAAAGCGTATGCACACTTTGTTTCCAAAACAAGATTACCACAACACACGGACTGTGTTAAAGTTATCAGGCAAACACCATACACATCTTGTTTTCAAAACATTCGTCGAAAACAAGGTTCCACTACTCATGGACTAAGATGAAGTCATCAGGCCAACACCATACACACTTTAATTTCAACATGGTTCTAACCCAATCCAATTCTATCTTACTTCTTCCTACATAACAGCAAAATAAGCCAGACATTTGTAAATTATGAGAAAATAGGAGTTGATTAACACAGCAAATTGCTGGAGATGAAAAGCAAATTTCTCCTACACTGAAAGCATTAGACAAACAGGTTTGAGTTGAAAGAATCTAGCAGCAAGTCGTTTGGGGATCAAAGGGTTGATGGTATCATTGGTGGCACCAACCTAGCCTCCAACCCTTCCACTTGAACCAAGTAATACCCAACCTAGAACTTTTACCATTCCGTTCGTTCCAGGTAATGACCAACCAAGTTACCAACATAAATTTACCCACGTTTCAGAGTACCCAGCCTAGTTCCTCTACCTAGAACTCCCACAATTCCATTTGATTTCACAATTGAACAAGATAGGTAAACACTGATTTTCCACCAATCCACTTGATCCCCGTACTGACCCAACCAAGAACATTCCGATCTTCGGCTCCGGGTATTGTTCTGCCTAGTTTCAGGGTTGCCACGGTCCTTGAAAATCCTGGAAAGTCCTGGAATTAGGGAAAAAAATTCCAGGCCCTGGAAAGTCCTTGAATTTGGGTCGTCCTTGAAAATCCTGGAAGGGGCAAAAACTTTCTTTCTTTACTTCCAAAATTGATAAAAGAAAAGATGTTTGCTATAATATTTTGATGTGAAAACGTCCTAAAACAAAAACCGCTCCGGGAGGCTTGATTTTTCAAAGCGATCTGTCATTGGTTGTTTTTTATTGTTAGTATTAAGCCAATCCGTATTCATTTTAGGCGTCACTTATTTGATAGACAAGGTCCTGGATTTGCTTGAAAAGGTCCTGGAAAGTCCTGGAAAAGTCTTTGAATTTAACATCCAGTAAACAGTGGCAACCCTGTAGTTTACTAACCTAGAAATCTCACAATACCACTTGATTTCAGTATTGGCAAAACTTGATTTCCGACCGTTCCATTTGATCACAGAATCGAACAAGATAGCTTACTAAGTCTTGAACTCCAATCATTCCACTTGATCCTAGTATTGAACACCCTAGTTTATTTACCTAGAGTTCCCACAATTCCAATCGATCTCGGAATTTAACAAGGTAATCTACTAAATCTTGAACTCCCGCATTCCACTTGATCCCAGTATTGACCAACCATTCCACTTATTCTCGCCGGTACAGAACCTCGTTCACTAATTGTTGAACGACTGCCGTTCAACGTAACGTGATTCTAGTATGGACCAATGTAATTTACTTTTATGTTAAACATTTATTCAAACAGTGTTTCCAAACGTAAATATGACAAATGAATGTTGATCCAATTAAGTCTGGTCAACAGTGGCGAAACTGGCACAAGAAATAGCACACCCGACAGATTGACATCAAATTAGATTGATATGCTGATAGATTTTCAATCACTATCAGCCAATCTGAGAGGTGGGGAGGTAAAAGAGAATGACGATATATTGTATGTTGAAAACAATTAACAATATTTTTTGATAACGCTAAAAACATATATTTAATTCAAAGGACAAGGCATGCATCGGCATCTCGGCGTTTATTTGCACGTTTAACGTAAATAGCTGCATGTTATATCGATTCTTTATTAATATATAATACATATAAACAATCTTTTATATAATTTCTTTCTGTACATTACGTGCGATGCTGCTTGATTAGTTACTGTTGCATAAACAATCGGATTTGCATAGCAAGTAGTGTCTTTACGTGCCTGTCATAAAGCCCTTGCTAGTGAGAGGAAGAAGCGCCGTGTGAACTTGCAAATACTGAGCCCCAGATAAATCAGGAAATTTGAAGGGCATATTGCCTAGTGATACCACCCGCACAATTCATCAAAGGCTTTTTCTATCTTCTGCCTTCTTAGACAGGAATCATACAAAGAAACACAGTAAAGAAAAAACTAACCATTTGCACACTTATGTGAAGTTGCTAGCACAACTAATGTTTGTTTCGACCGACTATTATGCGGTTCTCATCGATCGCGTTGGTTCACACAGCGATCCTTTTTCTTACTCTCCTTTCGGGAAAAAAAAGGGGGGGGGGTTGGGGAGAATCGTAGCTGAGTACAACAACATTGACTATTGGCTTTTTACTACCTTCTAGCTGCGTGCGCGCTGCTTTTAACGTGACTGGGTGCAAAGCTGTGATGCGCAGAAACAGCGCGAACATTCTCAAGTGAATTTATGAAATAAATTCTACTTTTTCGTTCGGCTTCCTCGTTGCTTGCTTCTTTGTTGGTGCTCGTTACCAAGGTAACGATAATTCCCATCAGGCCGAACATAGTTTTTCTCATCGTCCGAGTATTGGTCACTACCAACTGACCTTTGTGACCTGCTGTTGTTATGGTAACTACCATCAACGTTTTCCACAGTTCGACTTATATTCCCCTGCAATGAGTGTCGGGAATTTCGCTGATATTGCTTCGCGTACGAATCGTAAGACTGCCGCAGCTTCTGCCTGGGTATCCTGCGGGATGGAGCCTCTATCTGTTTATCTTCGATTTCT